>JACJUY010002534.1:0-19635 GCA_014220935.1 Platorchestia sp. MABIK | reverse complement strand
TAAATTGTTTAATACTTGTAAATTTCGAGGGCTTTTATTACAGTGTTCCTGTAGTTAGCTTACTGTAATTAAGCCCAACTTTGTGAATCCAGCTTACTGTTTTTGTGAATGGGTTCATATGTTTATGTGATTATTATGCGTTTGTGTTCACATGCAACTATTTCAGACTATAATTTTTACACAAAAATTTTTATTTATAAAAAATTTAATTTCCTCAATATCAGTGAATTTATTACAAATTTTAATTGAAACTTGATCATAAAAAATTCTTAATCACTTTATTTGTATTCATATAAATCATAAAGTACGGGTTGTTATTAACTTGCTGCATTGTTTCATTTTGCTACTTTTGACATTAATGAATGGTCTAATACTGAATGTAATTTCAAAATTATATTTAAGTTTGATAAGTGGTTTACCAATTTCCCAATCAGTTTATAATATTGTTTAAATTTAAAATTATTTGAAATATGATTTTGGAAAGTATGATTTAGTCATACAAGTAAGTATATGTATTTTAAAGTGCTTATTGCGTTAGAGTAAAATAAAACTGCCTCATGTTCTTTGCTGGTTGAAATGTTTACATTTTCACTAATAATGGAATAAATGTGTGTATTTTTTGCTGCCTTAAAAAATATTTCTCTTTCAAAACAGAGCAATGTGATGGTTCAGTACACAGAAAGCAATATGAAGAAGGTTGGTGGAGGTGGAGGTGGAGGTGGCAGTAGCGCCGAGAATGTCAAAGTTGTTGTCAGATGTCGGCCCATGAACGAAACAGAAACAGCTGATGGCAACACAAGGTGATTTTGAAGGAAACTAAAGCTTTGCATGTTATTTTATTGTTAGTATTTTTTCCATAAATTGTTGTTTGTTAGCTTCATTTAATTTATACGCTGTTTTCATGACATTCCTTGTTCTATTTTGCAGTTTCTTTCTCAGAAATTGTTGTGTAATAATTCTTGTTTTCATTAACAGTAACTGCATCAATGAAATAATATTGCTAATCAAGTTTTTTTTTCAATGGTGGTAGTAATGATCAATTTATTTACAGAGTGGTAGAGATGGATGTTGCCAGAGGGGTGGTGGAAGTTCGAAGCTCCAAAGCCCTTGCTACTGACCCTCCAAAAATGTTCACTTTTGATGCTGTTTATGACTGGAAGTGAGTAAATTTCCTTCCTATATTATGACTAGGTATTATGAAAAGATTGAAAAGACTGCTTTAATTTGTGATAGATTTGTTTTAGGACCACTCTGCAACAATATTCTGTTTACTAATTATATCTTTGGTCATCAGCTCTAAACAAGAGGAACTCTATGATGAAACTTTCCGGCCACTCATCGACTCTGTGCTCATGGGGTTCAATGGCACTATTTTTGCCTATGGCCAGACTGGAACTGGCAAAACGTACACAATGGAAGGTAAAAATTTTGCAGAATTCGCTTTTGGTGGTTAGGTCAGCATTTTTTGTCTTTTACTTATTGTTCATTTGTATATTTAAATATATGTAGCTGCATTTTGCTTGATTGCAATAGTAGCCATTTCTCTTGTTGATACATGTGCTAATACATAGTGTGAAGGACTAAAATTTATACTAAAGTCTTTCGTGATTGAAATTAGCTTATTGAAATTTTCTTCTATTAGTATCTTCATTGCAGCTGTAAAATCTTTGTTTCCTTCCTCTTGCCTTGGATTTTGAGGTAATTTAATAATTCCGCACAAATGAACATTTTGCTGTTTGTTCTTGTGTGTTTTTTTTTTTGAAAGAGTGCCTATGTGAAATGATTGAAAGTGGAATGTGTACCAACCAAAGTCTGTTTTCAAATAACAAATTTTAATCAGTTCTTTTATTCACTTAAAATGTGTGGAAGTTTTCAAAATTTCATTCAACTTTTTTGTAGATATTTCAAGAGGTATCTTGCTAATCATTAGGAAGGTATTTATCTCGGTTGTATGATTTTTTAGAGTTTGATGTGTTCAGTATGTGTTCTCATTTTTTATTTGTGGCAAAGGATCAAATTAAACTCCTATTTTCATGGAGTATTTTTCAAATTTCATACTCATTATATCTCATTATTAATTAAATTGTTCTCAGTTGTTTTTATTTAGCTAAGCTGGGTAGTCAATCATTTACATTTCCCTATGGGATTTCAGTTTTCTTCAGCAGTTCAATAATTCTGTTATATTTCAGTTATCTGTATTCCAAGCAGAAAATAAATTGAATTAGAGTTGCCCTTGCTCTCTGGCTGTACAAGCTCCATAGTATTGTTGTTTAAGGGCAGAATTACCATTGATTCTTCAGTAGTATGACATCACAGATGAATTTCAATCTATGTATGCAAAAACTAGTCTATCACACACACCTTAAATCAAGCATCATTATATTTGTTGAAAAACCATGGCTAATTTTTGTCCAAATAAGTTGAGGTTTGTGCAAGATGATGTTTTATCATTTTAGAATCGACTGACTTGTGTTATTGTTTGCAGGCATTGTTGATATGCCTGAAGAACGCGGAGTCATACCAAACTCTTTCCACCACATCTTCAGCCACATCGCACGCAGCAGCAACCAGCAGTTTCTCATACGGGCGTCCTACCTTGAAATTTACCAGGAGGAAATCAGGTTGGGTTCCTGATGTGGATTTCTTCCATTCAAATTTATCTAGGAAAAATCAGGTTTGGTTCCTGATGTAGGTTCCTTGCATTAAAATTTAACTGGAAAAAATTAGGTTTGGTTCCTGATGTGGGATCTTATCTTGAAAAATATCAGAAAGCCATCATATATGGCTTGGTGAATGTGTAGTTTTGCATTCAATTTTTTACCGATTAACTGCATGATTGCAAATGATAGGATAATTTATGGTAGCATGGGGTAATTTGGTAAGTGTAAAATTTTTCTGAATTATTTTGTATTTATAATTTAGTCAAGTTCAGAAAACATAAACATGAAGAGAAAATTGATTCTCTATCTTGAAATACAAGCTAGTCAGGCTATGTCAAAGAAATGCCCAACTTTTTTTTGCCTCACTAGTTCATGTGTAGTTGCTCAATCACGAAATGTTCTGTTCTCTATTGAATTTCTGTTCATCTTCCGCTAATTTGCAGGGACTTGCTAGTGAAGGATCACAAGAAGAAGTACCTGGAGTTGAAAGAGCGCCCTGACACGGGCGTGTATGTGAAGGACTTGCAGCAGTTCGTGTGCAAGAGCATCACAGAGATACAGCACGTCATGCACGTCGGCAACCAAAATAGGGCTGTTGGGTCCGTGAATACTAATGCTTCATTCTAGCATGTATCCATAGGTGTAGCATCTTAGCTTTCTGCTGGGTTCATGGGTGTACAATAAAGGGGGCTGTTTGTGGCAATTGAATTTTACCACACTTTCGCAATTTTGAGAAAAGATAGAAATTGTGAATTTTGTAAATTGGCTGCAAATTTTGAATGTGTTAGTGGGCACCTATAACTCTTGCAGTCATTCTAGTAGGAGGAAGCCTTAGTTTCTGTCGTGAAATTACAGCATTAATCATTCAAGGTTTGAATTTTTTGTTCAACTTATTGTTAGTGCAACTACCGTTATTAGGCATCAAATTGTCACGGAAATTAGAAGAAGAAAACATCTACCACTCGTCCGTGAACATTGAATGGCACGTTGGGGTACAAATAAACAATATCAGAGCCTTTTACATAAGTAAATTATCGAATCAACTTCGATCGTGAGATGTTAAGCCTAACAAACTGATGTGTGTTTCATAGCTCAGTAGATAACATAATACAATGTTTCCAGATGTTGCATAGGTCAATAGATAACATAATGCATTATTTCCAGATGTTGCATAGGTCAATAGATAACATAATGCATAGTGTCCAGATGTTGCATAGGTCAATAGATAACATAATGCATTATTTACAGATGTTGCATAGGTCAATAGATAACATAATGAATTATTTCCAGATGTTGCATAGGTCAATAGATAACATAATGCAATGTTTCCAGATGTTGCATAGGTCAATAGATAACATAATGAATTATTTCCAGATGTTGCATAGGTCAATAGATAACATAATGCGATGTTTCCAGATGTTGCATAGGTCAATAGATAACATAATGCGATGTTTCCAGGGCGACGAACATGAACCAGCACAGCTCAAGGTCTCACGCTATATTCATCGTGACGGTGGAGAGCAGCGAACTGGGCAGTGACGGCGCCCAACACATCCGGGCGGGCAAACTCAACCTCGTGGACCTGGCGGGCTCAGAGCGACAGGCAAAGACCGGCTCATCGGTAGGTCGCTCTGCTGCTGCTCTGTTATATGCTGTTGTTGTGCTTGCCAGAAATGTAAGGGAAACTAGTGTGAAGGCCTTGGTAACTTGGAATGTCTTGAATGTTTGTGCTTGCCAGAAATGTGAGGGAATCTAGTGTGAAGGCCTTGGTAACTGGGAATGTCTTGAATGTTTGTGCTTGCCAGAAATGTAAGGGAATCTAGTGTGAAGGCCTCGGTAACTTGGAATGTCTTGAATGTTTGTGCTTGCCAGAAATGTGAGGGAATCTAGTGTGAAGGCCTTGGTAACTTGGAATGTCTTGAATGTTTGTGCTTGCCAGAAATGTAAGGAAAGCTAGTGTGAAGATCTCGGTAACTTGGAATGCCATGAATGTTTGTGCTTGCCAGAAATGTGAGGGAAACTAGTGTGAAGATCTTGGTAACTTGGAATGCCATGAATGTTTGTGCTTGCCAGAAATGTGAGTGAAACTAGTGTGAAGATCTCGATAACTTGGAATGCCATGAATGTTTGTGCTTGCCAGAAATGTGAGGGAAACTAGTGTGAAGATCTTGGTAACTTGGAATGCCATGAATGTTTGTGCTTGCCAGAAATATAAGGAAACCAGGGTGAAGATCTTGGTAACTTGGAATGTTATGAATTTTAATTTTTAAATTCTATTTCGTGCTTAATTTGTTCATTCCCATTAAATTTTAGCTGCTTCATCAAAGAGTGTTCAGATGTTTTGAGACTTGCATGCTTGGCACACTTGAAAATGATAATGTGTTTATCCCATCATTGGTCTTAATTTGGCTTGCGTATTGATTTCTGCACTGAACTCCAAGTTTCTTCTAATTTGGCAAAGGACTTTAATGTTCCACAATTCAACGATGACCTGTCAGACCAAGGCAAACTGAGGAGTTTTTATTCTCACCTTTCAGATTCGTTCATGCCTTGTATACTGCTTGCATGGGGGAGGTGAAATTGGCAAATAATAATAATAAAAATAATGATGAAGTGTACTGCTTGAAAATTGCAATCTAAATGTACAGCCAATTCATGCAAGCTTTCCTTCCATAGCAGTGCCAAATTTTGTAAATACATGATCGATTTTTCTCCGAGTTTCCGCCTGTCAGTTCAGAAGCCTTTGATATCAATAATCACAGCTTGATATCCCAATACAAATGAAGGTGAATAATTGAATTTTATTGTCAATGGGTCATTTCAGTGGTAGCATTTTGTTACAGAACCTGTGGGAAGAAGTGGACGTGTCGGAGCAGCGAACACCCTCTGATTTTTTGCTCTCTCACAGGCGGGAGAAGGTGACGTCTCGTCTCTTATTTACGTGCTGGTCATTCCTCTGACTTCAGGGTGCTTGGGAAGAACTTCGAAACCTGTACCATAACCTTTGCTGTGCAGAAGAATTTCTCTCATTTTAACAATATAGCACTAGGGGACGTCTCATTGTGTGTTGATCAATCTTCTGTTTTTTGGGTGCTCGGAATGAACTTCGAAACCTGTACCATAACCGTTGCTGTGCTCAAGAATTTGTCATTTTAACAATAAAGTCAAAGATGATCTCTCGGTGTGTGCTGGATATTCTTCTGACGTAGAGGTGCTTGGGATGAGCTTCACACTCATCGTAATCGCTGCTGTCCAAGAAAATTTCTGTTCCTGTAATAATTTTAACCTTAACAGTACTAACATAATTGGTCTATTGGTGTACGGTTAAAGGGATAATTTGTCTCTTGGTGTACGGTTAATGGGAAATGATTTTACCATTCCCATGGCAAGAGAAGGCAAGAGATTTCATGGTAAGAGAACTATATTTTCCGTAGTACTTGAATCAGGTGGTCAGAATTGCCTTATTTCCTGTCCAAAAAAACCTTTAAGTTGGATTTTTTTAAAGGGGATTTAACCATGAAGTGCACTCAGTATCTTTTAGCCCTAAGTATTGTCAGATGCTGATCGCACTTAATTACAAAATTTTGTTCAAAAAAGACCCAACCTTGAATATGGACCTGAAAAAGACATTTTGGCCGTCTTGGCTTGAATCGTATCTTGCTAACTGGCAGAGATGAATTTGTTTGAAAAAATGATGAACAGTTTGCAAATCGAAACCTGAACATTTTACGATGGCTTTTAAATAAAATAAAAATATTTCGGGAGTGTTGCGCTAATTTTCATTGACCAAGATCGTTGCGGTAAACAAAATGAGCGGCCACGAAAATTTCTTGACTTTTTATGCTAATTTTTTTTTTCAGAACTACTTTTTTACCATTGGTGATTAACCCAGTTTACTCTGAGAGTTACATGAACAATCGAAACAGTGTTCAACTACATCAAAAGGATAATTTCTTCAGGGAATATGCCCTCAGTCCGATCTACTGTTTCAAATGAGTTCTAACGTGATCCAGTTATTATAGTCCATCTATGTATGCTTCTATTATGATGACCACCTTGTTTTACAGTGCTTTGATGAAAGTTTTCATAACACAGGTATCTTGTGATTTTTTTTTTTGTGCGAGCACAGGCCTCTGCAACGTTTTTAACATCACCTCCACAAATTTTATTCATCATTGGTTATACGGTGCGCTAACGTGCCATGCTATGGACAGGTTTAGTGAAATTGGGGGTCAGAGTCAGTTTCAGGCCGGGCTACCCCTCAGGGGGATACAACTATTGTATCTACGGGAATTGGCACTCCCAGGGGTAAAATGTGAGGGCCCAAGCTGAGAATTAGGTAGGCCTTCTTTTTGTTTAAATAAAATGTTTTTGTTCTGTTAAGGACCATCTTTTTTTCGGTTCACTGCTGTCCTGTTTTTCAGCACCTACTACTTTCTTCTTCAACTTCGATCTTGTTTCATGAACTTCTTTCTTAACTTACTGTTTCTATGTCCTTTCTGTATAGATTCCGAGTTCCCTCAACTCCATACTATATGGTGCCTTTCTTCTTCCTCTCTTTGGATCGCGTTGTGGCGGATAGGGAGGCTTAAACTAACTAATAATCTAATCTTCAGGCCGGGCTACTTAAAAGCTTCAATACTAAAGCCTCATCCTCTCTCCCTCTCAACTTGCCGCTTGCTTCAATAAGCCGGTGTCCCCAGTCTTGTTTTGCGTTGCTGTTCATGCTTTGGGATCTTTTTTATTAATAACGAATTTCAATCAGTGATAATGTTTTGTAGCTCTATTAGATGCCGTTTACTAATTTTTAACTCAGAGATGTGTTTTCCTGTTGCCATATTCCAAGTTATTATTTTTTGAATGTAAAGTCATTGAGATTTTTTATTAACAAGAAAATCCTTGTTTCCGTGAATGTAATTTTTTATTTTAACATGGTTTGCTAGATCTGATTTTCTGCAAATCACCAGTGGTCAATGTAGGTTATTTTGGAAGAAAATCTCCTCGAGGGGTGATAGCGCTCCTTGGCGAAAGATGTGAGGTCCCAACCGAAAATCTAGATAGGCCTTACTTATGTTGAAAATAAAATTGTTTTTTACTCTTTGCCATGAATTTTTTTTTGTCAGTTCATTGCTATCTTTTTTCAGTACCCATCAATTCTATCTTCTCTCTTAAACTTATTTCAGTCTCGCTGTTTCCATGCACAGAGTGTGGTGACGCATCTTGTACAAAGATTCCCCATTTCCTTAATTCTACACTAAATGATGCCTTCCTCCCTTGAGGATAACTCGGAGTAGCACTGAACTAAAAGAAACCACAATTTGCCTATAGGTGCTCTAGGTAGCATGTACTGCAGTGATGCGCGTGTACTTTTACTGCTGTGAGTGCACAAATTAGTTTATAGAAGTTTCTATAGTGCACATATTAGTTTATAGAAGTGTGTTTTGTTTTGGTATGTCTTGCAATCGATATTGGAAGGTTACTGAGAAGAAAATACTCGTGTTGAATGAACTTGGAGATGTAAGAATCTGTTTTGATGAGTGCAAAATGAACATGTTCTGAGAGTGTTTTTGAGGGTTTACGTAATCGTAGGACTCCAAAAAGTCAGGCATAGAAAATGAGTCCCTGAGGTGAAGCTGAGATCCACCGCGCGTTTTGTGACTTGGTGTCTACAAAAATGGTCAAGACTTGTTAAGAGACCTAACAGCTTTGTGTTGGAGTGATTGAATACTTCGTTTGTCTTATTTCCTTTTCAACATTGTGAGAAACTTAAACTGTACGTTATTTCATGCGAATGTGCTTCATTGCTCTTTATAGAACCTTACTCCACTTGTGCTATTTTAATTGCTAATTGTTAAGTACAATTGTTTAATTGTTTTTGTTTTTTGTAGGATACAACAGATCTAAATTGTTATAGCTGAAGCTTTAGACTGAATTTGCGTCAGCCCTTGTCTGGGTCGAATGTATGTTTTCCAATTCTTGGTATTTCTAACCAGTGTCTGGGGTTGGCCAGCTCGCAACTAAAGCCTGCTTTGTGGTGCAGGGGGAGCGTCTGAAGGAGGCCACCAAGATCAATCTGTCTCTGTCGGCCCTGGGCAACGTCATATCCGCGCTGGTGGACGGCAAAAGCTCCCACATCCCGTACAGAGACTCCAAGCTCACGCGCCTCCTGCAAGGTGCGCCCAGCTTCCGGTTGCTTTTTTTCTGTGTGACGCTTTTGTTCTGCTTTCTCGGGGGCAGTTTTTTAATTGAAATTTGTGGTTGGGTTTGATGTGTTATTGCGCTACAAAAATCTGGACTCTGATATTAACTGTTTGTGTTTGGAACATGTATATTTGCGTAGCAAATTCACAATAAAGTCACAGTGGGGGAAGGTATCATCAAAACATGTAAAAGGAACGTTTCGTATCTCGAGTCATTATCAATCAAGCATTCACAAATAATTGAGAGTGAAATCAAAATTTGACATATTATTGAGAGAACGCTGTTTAAGGTGGAGGTAGAAAACAACAAAAAAACTCCAGTAACTGAACAGAACCTAGAATTAAATCTGATACTAGCAATCGATGCATCACTGATACGCTTTTTCTTCGATGAATATAATATGCTTGAAATGATTCCACTTTTAATTGAGTTCTTGCCATTTAAGCTCAGAATTTGGGGCTTTATGGCACACCCTCTAGAAGTGTTTTTTTAATTGAGGATTTTTCTCAATCCCATTGTGGAGGTAATTTTATTATTTTTCTTGCTGTAACGAGAGCATTTTGTATAGTTTCACTGTTTTATTTCTTCTTTCCTAAATTTCCTATGTATTATAGCACTCTTATTGCTTTGACGCGCTGTTCAGCACTCCCATGTAGATGTGCGCAGTGCTACAAGAACTTCCTCGACACAGGTTTTAGTTTCTGTCCCAAATTACCCAAGTGTTTTTCATCATTGAACAGGATCCAATTTGGGTAAAAATCTTCCCATCTTGTTAGCCTAGTACAGTGGTATTCATTGCGCGGCTCGCGATCACTTGATTCACGGCTCTCAAAAAATACATAAATAATAATAATATGTAATTTATATAACATACGCTAACTTGCAGTAGCTGCGGCTCTCTCAATCAATGCGTTTAACCGAAGTGGCTGTCTTGAAAAATTCAGTGAATAACACTGGCCGAGTAGGACGTCAGGTATGTGTGACACCGACGTTACATCTGGTAATGCGGGTCTGTGAGCCACAGCATTGGTTAACATGTTGACCTAATGATAGTTGAATAATGATGGATGTTGGTGAAGTATGGGTAGAGCGTGATGCACCCTGCATTACGCAGGCGCCGATATGCATGGCCTCATGGTACACCACTACCGGGTATTGGCCTGGTGCACCATACCCATTATTGGCCTAGTGCACTGTACCCATTATTGGCCTGGTGCACTATACCCATTATTGGCCTGGTGCACTGTACCCATTATTGGCCTGGTGCACTGTACCCATTATTGGCCTGGTGCACTGTACCCATTGTTGGCCTGGTGCACTGTACCCATTATTGGCCTGGTGCACTATCCCCGTTATTGGCCTGGTGCACTATCCCCATTATTGGCCTCGTGTACAATTGCCCATTATTGGCCTTGTGCAAAATTGCCCATTATTGGCCTGGTGTACAATTGCCCATTATTGGCCTGGTGTACAATTGCCCATTTTTGGCCTCCTCCTCTTATTTGCCAGTTTTTTAGAAGCATCCAGCTTTTGTTTGTAAATCGTGTGTTATTTAACTATTTCTGTACCGAATATTTTTTTTCTGTAATTGCAATTTTTTGCTCTTTTGACATGTCAATTTGTCTCCTAAGGTGATAGGAAAATGAGGAATTGAGTGTGAGAGTCTAGGCTTAATATAATATTGAGTAAGTCATCTCATCGGAATATTTGAATGAGATCATATGTTTCAGAAGTATGAAATGGGTTTCGTCAGGCATACTATACCAATGAACTGGGAGGATTAATGCGATTAGCTGCGCTTTGTCCTTGTCTTATTCAGCTACTGATGACCCCTCAGGGGGATACAACTATTGTATCTATGGGCATTAGCGCTCCCAAGAGGAATATGTGAGGGCCTAAGCTGACAGGTGGGCCTTTTTTTTGTTGAAATTAAATGATTTTTGTAATGTTAAGGACCACCTTTTTCGGTTCACTGCTGTCCTGTTTTTCAGCACCTACTACTTTCTTCTTCAACTTTTATCTTGTTTCATGAACTTCTTTCTCAACTTACTGTTTCTATGCCCCTTCTGCGTAGATTCCGCATTCCCTTATCTCCACACTAAATGGTGCCATCTTCCTTCCTCTCTTTGATTCGCTCTTTTTTGTAGCGGTTAGGGAGGCTTAAACTAATATATAATCTAATCTAATCTCAGCTACTGATGAAGGGCTTGTATGTCAGATCAAGAGTTCTGAGCATTGTCTGGGTTAAAATAAAATGAAGCTCCCATCTTTAGTAGGGGATTCTCTAACACCTTGCCTGTCACTTTTAATTCTCCTGATAACTATGATTTCTGTACCATACTGGTATTGATGTGATTTAGAATGAGAACATCGGGACTCTCTGAGAGTTACCTCTCTTTTATAAGGCAAATCTTGTTAAGTGGAATTTTTCATTCACCCTCTAATGGAAAAACAGCCTTGATTCATCTTCATATATGGAAATTATATAATGTAATTTTTGTATCATAGGCTGTGTAGCTTGTCCTCGTATGCTTTTAATGTACTTCTTCAAACTTGACACTTTATGTCTGCTTTGTGAATTAAAAATACTTCACTTCCGTCTCTCTTTTCAAGCTTTCTCAAGAAATTTTTTACAATTTTTATTTTATCTTATAGCTCACTAAAAGCTGCTGGGATATTTGTCTGTGTCATTTTAATGCTTATTCAAGGGTAGGTGCTGATTGAAATCTGGTGTTTTCTATTGGTCTTTTTGTGGTCACCGTGGCGCGAGTGGTTTAGAACGCGCGCCCTTCACGGGAATCAGCAGTGCTGCCCGGTGATTCTCCTTGTTGGGAAAAGGGAGAACTCAGCCACGATTCCCCACTCTACCCAGGTGTTGGAAATGGATACTGGCTTGACCGGGGGTAACCGTCGTTGCGTCCTGGTGTTAGTTATGAGGCATTTGAAAAACCAATGTACAACATATGTATCAGGCTTGACTGGAATAAAACAACTTTTTCTTTGCTCAGACTCACTCGGTGGGAACTCGAAGACGATCATGGTAGCCAACATCGGACCGTCGAGCTTCAACTGCGACGAGACCCTCACCACTCTTCGCTACGCCAGCCGTGCCAAGAAGATTCACAACAAGCCAAAGATTAATCAAGACCCCAAGGATGCTATACTCAGGGAATATCAGGACGATATTGCCAGACTCAAGGTAGTCTTACTTGTTGTGTTATGTTGTCTGTTGAATTGTTCAATTATTTCTTGATGTATGGTGTATTCCGGTTCATTTGTTGCTGTGTATATCATAACATTTGAGTTGTCCTCGGCGCATTTACTGCGTGACCAAATTATTGGTCACGTTTGCAATTATTACACTTACTAGTGCAATGTCCCTTTAAAACATTTCCTAAACATTAAAACATTTCTTTTTGCATTATAAATTGAAAATATCAAAGCATCATGATGAATTTCAATAGAAAAAGGTTCAAAGAAAATTTTTATTTGTAAAAATAAACCGAGTGTGTATTCTGGATACCAAAATGCAAGTGAAAGGGGATTGATTTATCACAGAAAAATAATGCAATACAACGATTTCTTGTATTTCTCAAGCTTTATCCTTGTTACTATGAAAGCTATCGATTAGGAGATTGGGACACGCGTACAGACAGACGCGGCTCTTATAATAGTATAGATTCACTAACTTTCAGTGCTCCATCTTATCCCACAAAAACGCCAGGTGATTGCTATCATCTGCTTTGCATGCGTAAATGTGTTGATACTATGGCTATGATAGGGAAAAATAGGTTCCAGCAAATCAATTACTATTCCCATCGGAATATTTTCTAACTTAAACCGCTTTTTAATATCCGTCATTTCACTGACAATAAAGCATCAAATTCCTACTCGGCTAAGCACTTTTAAGAACACATAAATTAAGGTAAAAATTTGATTAGAAATTAAAAATATCAAACTATTTATAAAAGTAAATATTGAAATTCCTCTCGGTGATAAAGGTGGGAAGTTTGCATTAAAATTTTTCTTATATAAAATGGGATTCTAGCTTTGATTTTGAAATTTGCAGAGCCAGTTGTCGCAAAAGCAAGGCAAGAAGCGCAAGAAGAAGAAGCATCACATTGAGGCTGAAGAAGAGCAGCACGCGGCGGAGGCCAGTGAAGAAGATGAAGAGGCGGACGACCTCACGCTGGAGAAGCAGCGGCTGGAAGAAGAGAGGCAGCGCATCCTTAATGATAAGCATCTCATAGAGGAGGTGAGGAGCATGATCTGTCCTGGGTGCCATGTTGTGTGTGTGTTGTAGGATACAACAAATCTAAATTGTAATAGCTCAAGCTTTAGACTGAATTTGCGTCAGCCCTTGTCCGGGTCGAATGTATGTTTTTCAATTCTTAGTATTTCTAACCAGTGTCTGGGGTTGGTCAGACACCTCAAGTGGCACCCACTTGAGCTCTTATGTTAGGCATGTTACGTGCTGACCTCTTGTGTAATGCATGCAATCGTTTACAGGAGAAGCGTTGTTTGACTTTTCTATAGTAGGCAAAAATGTAAGCCCAGTGACTTTAATTTACTGAGTATATGATAACAAATCTAATCAAGTGAATTCACGGGACAAAAGCACTAAGAGAGGTTTTCTTTTACCAAAAATACTACCCAAATCCTTTTTTAGGCATTGATGTAGAAATTGTTTATTGAAGCCATTCATTCCTCCCAAAACAAATATTGGAAGCTCAGCTACCAGCGTTTCAGTGCAAAGAAGACAGATTTTTCTGTGCTTGCTGACTAATTTTTTTAATTTCAGCCACTTCAGAGTCTAACGTGCACTTTCAGTTGCTGCCTCATAATACGTTACCAACACCCGTTTAAAACTGACTCGAACGAGAAGGATATGATTCATGAAAACTAACTCTTGGAGTACAATTCATTTTTTGTGGATTGCTATAAAAAGTATAGAGAAAAGCAATTTCTGTTGATCAATTTGCTAAGAATCACCCTTCCAAGCTCCTGTTATTCATCCCTACAACCGATGTGATATCATCTGTTGTCGTATTTGTTTTTAAAAATTTCACCACTTTTTCTAAAATCTCATTTTAGCTCATCAAAAATTTTAAAAAGAGCAACCCTAAAGTAAAAATATGAGCACGCTAAATAAAAAACGACGTTTCGGCCTTCTACTGCGGTCATCATCAAGGTATATCTGTAAAAACAAATGACAAAGCGTAATAAAACTGAACGTACGAAGTCATTGGGCATCTGTCAGCTAGGCTAACTAATTATAAACTAAATTCTTAGTAGTTCAAGAAAAAATTTAGGTAGCTAGTTTGATAAACGAAGCAGACAAGAAGAGGGAAGTACATTAATCAAAGCTGGGCATGAGACTGGCAGCGTGAGTTCTCGACGATGCCTTAAGTAACCTCCTGTACTTGGCATGCTTTTTCTGTGTAAGCAAGTTTAGGTAGTTAGAGAATTCGTTGTACTTCACATTTATTATCGGTGCACGTTTTCTGATTTCCAAGGCTTTAGCAATTTTTATTGATGCTTTGTCAGAGTAAGTGTGCATTATGTGAAAGCTGGAAGGAATGCATCTAAGTTGGGTGGTTCTTTATGGTGATCATCTCTGAAGTGTTTGAAGATGCTGCTGGATGAATAACGATGCTGTTTTGCTCTTCTCTCCAGCGTGCAGGTGGTGTGTCCTACGTAGGAAGCCTGACAGCTTTCCTCTGGGCATGTAAACTTGTAGACCACGCCCGCGCGCTGGAGATTTGGTGCTCGAAGTCTGGTAGTGAAGGATGTTGCTAGTTTTCGTGGCTTGAAATACGGCCTGACGACAATTTTCTTTTAAGGATTGATTGTACGAGTGTGTTGCGAAACTGTATGTAAGAAAATCTGCATCTTTTTTTGTAAGTTCCGAGGTGGTGAAGTTTGACGTAGAGGTCAACTGTTTCTGCTGAGCGATTCTGACCTCAACCATAATATCTATTTAAAAGTGTTTGCACTTTGTTGTCCAAAATCATTAAATGGAAGCCGTTGTTAGTTGATACTTGTTTTATCCGGTTGATTTCTTGGTGCATGGTTCCCACGTCGAGAAATATTTCAATGTGCGATGAAGTAGTATCTTTGCAATTGAGTTCTTGTAAGACAGGGGCACCTGGGAAGTGAAGTGAGTATATCAGCCATTATCGGTTGGTTTAACGGAAACAGAAGTTGAAAATTGTGTTCTTTTTAAAACCATGTGGACATCCAAGAAATTAAACTGGTTTTCCTGCATTTCCTTGTGAGTAAACCGCAGAATCGAATTGTTGTGCATTCTTCTTTTGAAACAATGAAGGTGATGCGCACTCCAGCATTTTAAAAACAAATGTGAAATTAAACGCCAATTTAAGATTCTTGATCATCTGTTGTGTGTTCAGGAGAAGCAACGCCTGCTCTCCGAAGTGTCAGGCAAGGAGGAGGAGTTGAGCCAGAGGGTGGCCGAGCAGCAGCAGCTGCAGGCGCAGGTCGCCATGCTGGAAAGCAGACTCTTGTGTGGCGGCAAGAACATCATCGACCACACTAATGAGCAGCAGCGGGAGCTCGAGAAGCAGAGAGAGCAACTTGCTGAGCAGAAGGTGCTCTTGGATTGCTCCTGATTTTAGTTAATGTGGAATGTGTCTTCAAAGTGAATATCATTTTTAAGTTAATTTTGTTTTAAATGTCAAATTTGAGTCTGGCACAACGCCATGTTCAAGTAACTATGAGCGGACTAGTTACGAAATGAGACATCAGCTTTCTATTCTTGAATTCGGCGTGACATGTCCCATGTTGTCAAAGTACTAGTAAGATTTTCACTCCCTCTACTACTAGTTAGTGTGGAAGACTGTACAGGAAGCAGTGATCAGTGAGAGAGAGAAATATGTTGCTACGATTTGGGTTTCACAGAAATGTTGAAAACTTTGCTTATTATTGAGGTTTTTGATGCAATAGAAGGGTGACTGTTGCTGAGTATGGTTAGAATTGTGGGGAGAGTTTTTGGAGAAGTATTGAATTTGCTTGCAAAAGTAGTAAAAATGAGGGGGAAATATTTCTGGTAGCTGACAATGTAACACATGTAGGTGCGTCAGATACAAACGGAAAAGGTGTGTTGGGGATTCTAGCAGAGCAAATAGTCATTGGAAATTACATGTATTGTAATTAGGTATCCAACGACTGTCTATTCACAAGGAATGAATGCTAAGTGTATTTCGAGTTGTGGTTATATAGCATAATACTTGGTTTACTTGGCCTTTTTACGTTAGCATTTTTGTACTCGGATTACCGTTGGCACAGGCGTCAGCATGAGGAAGATACTGCTTCTCGACTGTAGACTTCAAGGAATATATAAGGGAACAAATATCCCCCACAAAAATGTCCCCGATTTTTCAATTGATCATATATCTCAGCTGGTAAAGTGGTTGCGCAACCGATTTTTAAAAACTTAAATTATTCGAAAAGGAAACAGAATTTACTACATTGTGAAAAAAAGACAATTCAAATATGTTGATTTAAAGCAGAGATATGAATTGAGAATTCAGGGACATTTTTGTGGGACACCCGGAATAAGAAAAAAATATATCAGAGCTGTTTTGGAAAGAGAACTGTATAGTTCCCGGGGATGTTAAAGGGTTGAGGGTATCAGTACCGCACGAGTTATGTTTATTTTACGCTTTAAAATTTTTCATCTTTGTGATGTCTGTGTCCTTTCTTTGGAATGCTTTTGTTGCAGTTGGGGAGGCTTAAACTAACATTTAGTCTAATCTGTGATGTTGATGTCACCACTGGATGTATCTTCTTAGAGACCAAACTCTGTTCTCAAACAGTGTGCGTTTGATTTCAGCGACGTGAGCGCGAGATGCTGCAGAGGTTGGAGAAGGAGGAAGAGAGCACGGGTGAAATAGCGTCCACTTTCTCGTCACTGCAGCACGAAGTCGAGGCCAAGACCCAGAAGCTTAAGAAAATGTTCACCAGACTCCAGAGCGTCAAGCAAGAAATTGTGGATTTGCAAGAAGAGTTCAGCAACGATAGGACGGATATGCAGCAGACGCAGGAGGATTTGACCAAGTAAGGAGGCTTTATTAGTGTGATGATGCTTGAATTATTTGCGCATCGGAAATACTGTGTAGTATACTGCTGACATGTTCGAAATAAGATTCGGACTTTTGTGCCAAATTCTTGATAGAAGCTATTTCGTTACTAGATTCTGTGGATATAAAATATAATCAAATGAAGCCAGTTGAAAGACGAGAAAATCATATCAGCATGTAGTACGCAAGTGTGCTCCCAGACGTTACTTTTCTCGTACAATAAAAGCTCAAAAGTTCAACTCAGTGGTTTCCATGCGAGAAGAGTACGGTACGATGGTGAGTCATCAGAATCATCGTGCTGATCAAATGGCTCTACCTCTATAAAAAATTGATGGCCTCATATGCGCTACTGTGGATGCGAGTGTAGGCTACTGAGCGTAATTTGTTTTGCATTGCTAATTAGAAGCAAAATTTGATTCAGTTGGTTCCTTTTATGAGGATGCAGGAAGGCATCAGTAGAGCACAAGCTTGCTTTCAGATGTGGTAAGGTAGTTTTAATAGCGCTTCAGTTTGTTATCTTAAATGTTCTTGTGATTCGGTTTTCTTTCGTGCTCTTTCAAGTTAGGAATAAATAAGGTTTCTTCTCTCGAATTTTTTCTGTTTTGAATTTTATGGTCACTTTTGGTGCTAAAATAACTCCTTTTGTATGCGCAAAGTGTGCAAAATTACAGGGCAAAGCAATACGTAATATGTTTAAATGCAGTGCATTGTCAAAGCTTGGTGTTGAGTAGATGTGGGGTGTTAGTGTCACTGAAATTGTTGCTGCGAAATTTGCTGATTCAGTTGACAATTTCTCTTCCTTATTTCATTTTGAATTTTTGTTAAAACACATGTAGCAAGAGTACACTCTTATTTCGCTCGTGAAAAATCGTGTTCGGGATCTTTTGAAATATTACTGTGCTAATTCAATTTTCATTATTAAGAAATATTTTTGAGAGATATGTACTTTGTACAAGTGGAAAGCCTCTTCAATTAATGGGGACGCCCAGCGTTATGTAACTATTAAAGCAACTCTTTCATTTGGATATACATCGTAGTGTGTGGTCACCGTGGTTAAGAGTGTTCACCATTTGAGTGGAAGGTCGTCTGTCCTAAACCCTGCATCACGAGCTTGGTGTTCTTCTTGTTAGGAATGTGAGGAGTTAACCACAATTGGCACAGAGGTGTTCGTTCGTAATGATCACTGAGGATGATGGTCATTGCGTCCTGGCAATATTCATGAGGCATTTGAAGTCCTAACGGGTCATATGACGAGGCTCAACTCCATGAAAATAAAATTTCTTTCTGAGTGTGAAGTTAGATGATTGATAAGTCTTGACTGCCAGCAGTGATGCCCTTCACTACTTGATTTGTTTGCATTTCTCTGTAATCCATTATAACTTGTGTTTTATCTCATTTCGCAGAGAGCTGAAGCTGAAAATGCTCATTATAGAAAATTTTATACCACCGGAAGAGAAGGAGAAAATTATCAACAGAGCGTTTTTTGATGAAGATGAAGACTGTTGGAAGGTCAGAAGTTATATTTAAAACTTTTATTTCTTTAATTGTTTTCAGCTAACAAGGTACCTTTCTCCAACTTTTCTTCTGTACTTTCCTCCTTTAGTATTTTGAATCTTAACATGTATTTTTGTAGCTACTTATACATCAATTTTACGTTTCAACCCTTAAATTTTTAGCCGTTGGTTGACCAAAGATCAGAGGCTTAGCCGCTTTTAATCACGTTGGTCAAATGTCGGCCAGTGGTAATTCAAATCAGACACGTGTTGTGCACGGCTGCCAGATTTTTCTGCCTAAAATTGCCAAGTTAATTTCTTTTAAAGAAAAATTTCGAAGATTGAAAATATTGGCGAGAATAAGCACTTTAGGTAAGCAACTCTGGTGTAGCTACTCTCTACTTGGTTTGGACCAGCATCAATACCCTTGGTCATTTCAATGTATCTAATGAGATGTCTGAGTATTGTTTCTGTGATCAATTTCAAATCGTTAATTTTGTACATAATTCATTTTGTTCTTGCAAAAATGTGTAAAGGATTAAAAAAAGCTATTCAGCGCATTTTTGTTGTTGTATTTCTGGCATCGTCTGACGTTTTTAGTCGATACTAGTTTTGGGCCACCGCAATTTTCCTCACGTTATAGGAATTTTTTTCTACCCCTGGGTGCCACGATGAAGAATAAAATACCTGGGCGCTTTGCCTTTATGTCATGTATGCTTCAAAACGTGATCTGCAGTTCTAATATAGGAAGGACTGGAAGCCTAGTGGGCTTCCTTCCAGCAGTTACAACACTGTTAGCTGTCTTGTTGCTGTGATGACAGAGTTAAGAGAACTTCAAATTAACTGCACAACGCTGAAATTTATTACTACGAGTCTGTGTTGCATTGGTAGGTAAGATCAAAAAGTGCTTCTTCCTCACATCCCTGGTAATTGAAAGGGGAGAGCTTTGTTTATTGGCATATTGGCCATGAATGATAAATACTCCTTTAGATGATAATAAATTATTCACCAATACTTTTATCTAGTCTAAGGTCCACAAAAAAACAGCCTTGCCTGTACTAAGAAACGTTGAGAATATAACTTAGTAGTGATATGCTATTGTATTTTTGAATGCACGAGCTACCCATTGCAGAATCGGCAACACTTGTCGCAGCAATCTGTTTTGGGTTTGAGATTTATTGG
>JACJUY010002533.1:0-105078 GCA_014220935.1 Platorchestia sp. MABIK | reverse complement strand
TTCCTGAAATTGTATGATTGAAGTTAAGGTCGTAAGTTGAAAGTCTTACTTTGAAGTTAAGGTCTTAAGTTGAATTTTAGGTCGTGAATTGATCATCATGACTTATTCTCCTGAAGCTCGATCGGCGTTCAACAAACATGATTGCGATTAGAATTTATCATCTGCGAGGCAGACGTGTACTATGTGACGTACGTGTACGTACTAACTTCAGTGACTACATTTCGTTAGGTTTTACGTTAGCTGAAAAAAAATTTTCTTCGAAAACGAACAAATCTAGTGTATTGTAAACATAAAATGTCAACCAAAATACTTGCTGCTCTCTACTTGGGGGAAATTCATAAGATACAATCTATCTTTCTTGTGATTCTGAATATACGTTATTAGACATATTTTTAATTCGTTTGTAAAGGTCGAATTTAAATAAATTTGTGGATAAATTTTAAATATTAGGCAATTCCTTCGCTTAGTTTCGACGAAATCCCTCTTCCTATGCGACAAAAACGAAGGTAAAAGTTACTGACCGCACCGCAGCAGGCAAGAGCCTAGAACTTCATTTCAGTTCCAACGAAGAAGTTGTTAAATTGTAATTTACTCAGGAATAGCACTAAATAGAAGCTATGCGAATTTTTTCACCATCTGAAGTTGAAGATGAGTTAAGTGGGGAACAATTTTTATCGAACTGAAGATGAAAGTACGGTATTTGTGAAGCTCTAATGTAAATTATATCACGTACCCGGTGAGGGAACAAATGGATCAGCCCTTCAGCATCAAGATATCCTTATAGTCTAGTAGCTTCTGAGAAACAAGCATCAGCTCTACGGCTTCAAGAAGAACTCATGGCCTTATACCACCTGATGAAACAAGCATCAGCCCTACCGCTTCAAGGAAACACCAGGGCCTTGCCCTATAAAGGAACAGGTATTAAGCTTACAGCTTTAAGAAAACACCACGGCTTTGCCTTATGAGAGAACAGGTATCATCCCTAGGGCTTTAAGATAACAACACAGCCTTGCCTTATGAGAGAACAGGTATCATCCCTACGGCTTTAAGATAACAACACAGCCTTGCCTTATGAGGGAACAAGCAGCAGTCATGCGGCTTCTAGATAGCGTGATGGCTCTGTCCTTTCTGAGGGAACACGGATCGGTATCGACCTTTTAGCTTCAAATGTTAGATGAACATTTACAAATAAAATATTTACCTGGTATCTGTTGAGTATTTTTGATACGCATCCGTGCGAAACCCTGAGTTGGCGTGAGATGACGCATGGTCGCACGCCTGCTGACGCCATCTCGACGATTTTGACCCGGATGTGGTTGGGGAGAGGTCGTCCGTTGATGTACACCCCGCCTAGCTGGTTCACGCGGCCCTGGCCGGCTGAAGACATGCCTGCACGTACAGATAAAAGGAATGGATATATTAATCATCCAACTAAATTTAAAGCTGTGGAAAGTAAGCAGTGCAAAATCCATTCGCGTGTTTTCCTCCGCACGGAATTATGCGGTTGTAAATGATTGTGAAAGAATGAAGTTAAACCAATGAGAGTTTCTGAGCTCCGCCGTCTGTAATTTAGAGAAACACTGATAAAAAGGGGGTGAGGAGCTTGACTGAATGCCCCTGAGTTGGTGTTTAACCCGAGGCATGCATTTACCCATTTGCAATCTTTCTTCTATTGACTGTAACGTTACCATTTATTGATAACATTGACTAGAATCTCTTCTGAGCTAACATTATGAAATTTGGGGTATCCCATGTCCCCTCCATTCATTATATTTAGTACACTGACATGTGCTGTTAAAAGTCCGCCTTCCGGGCTACTAGCATGAAATTATTTAAACTGTATAGGCTTAACTCTTTTGGAGTGAGGACGTGAACTGCACGTTTTCATTTCATTTTACACATTCTTAACCTTTCATTAAAGATGTAACTTCAAAATAATCAAGGGCATCTTTTTAAATCTAGCTATGCTGATAGAGGCAGTGTAAAGCGCTTGGGCAGTAACTTCAGTTTTTGATATGTTTTTGTAGACAGTACGTAAACTGTTCACACCGACAAAAACGGACGACGAGCAATACCGACTAAAAACAAATGAGCTACGATCATCATAGTACAGAGTGACGGCATTACTGAAAATTTCGCAGAGCAGACCTAAATGAAACGTCAGGGTGCGACGTAAGACAAACGACGCTCCAAACGTAGTTTGAGACATACGTGAGGGTGCGATGTGAGGTGTACGGTGACGAGCAAATTTTTGTGTTGACAGTTTCAACTCGGCCGTGTTGACTGATGGAGTAAGTACCAGCTTAGCAGAATACAAATTGTAGTTGTTCGTAAATTGTTAGTGTTTCTATTTATATCCCCAGAACATTCATACGTTTTTGATTGGTTTTGAACTAGTTTCAGACGAAGAAAGCAGAAGACACGATACCTAAAGCTAATCTCTTGGCCTTGCTGCCATATTATATTTGTATCCATTTCTCATCATGTCGTCGAGCACTAAGTCTCGCTCATTAGTGAATTAAATCAGTTAGAATATAATAATCAACTGCTCTTTGTCATTATATTGGACAGCATACAAATACGAGGATAAGTTGAATTCATAACTGTAAAGAACGTTTCTTTTTTGTATACCTGCAGTTAAATTGGCCTCTTGTACAGACTCAATCTACTACCAGTCTATTACCAAGTTATTTCAAAGAAATGAAACAGGATCTACTTAACATTTAAGAAAATGCTGAAACAGGCTACAATTCGAAATTTCAAAACCAAATGCAATTTCCTTCCTCTCGCGATTTGTGATAAAAATTTGGCGGAATTAATTTAGGTTCAAGAGAAGACCGATTGACTCCTACTTACGTTTGAAACGTGGACCGACCATTGCTCCTGCAAACTTTGATTATGAGAGAGTTATCTTGCCTAACAATACCCTTGGTGTGTTTATTACCTTTTGTATTTGTTTGGTTTAATCTTCCGTCTCCCTATCACGCTCTTATAAAGATGTTTAATGACCGTATCTACGATCCGAGTTTCACTAGTGCCCAGGTACAAGAATATTTTTATCGCAGGTACTATTAGAACAGATGTATTTGTTTGTCATCCACAGTTGGAAAATGAATTCAACTAAAATATTGAACCTCTGTCATTTTTGACGGGCCGTGTACGCTAGTATTGAATAATCACTCGGAATTAAGCAAAATAATTAAAAGGGTTCCTACTCGCAGTCGATAACAGCATTAGTCTGACAGTCGTCTCTGTAGGCTAGGATTAAAAATGAAGATTTCAATAGTGTAACTCAAGGCACCCATCAGTTAGAAAATAGCATCTTCCAGGAGGTAAGTTTCCGAAGAACAGGAAAAAAAAAAGATGAGAGAGTCTACGCCGTCGTGAATTTCCTGCTGATCCTAAAGCACAAAAATTGCTGCTGACCTTACGGTAAGGAAAATTTATTCTACCTGCATTGAACGACTAGAAGTACTTCAGCAGCAGTCGGAAATAACAGTTGGGAATAGTTTAGTACTACTACTGCTACTTTAGTAGCAGTTGGGTGCACTTCAGTAGCAGTTTGCCTGATAGAACTATTGCAGAGGGAATTAGTTATCTCTCAATTTTAAGCAACTTGCTTGTACATCGGACACTCCTGTCCTCACATCACAGTGTCAAAAAACGTTCAATTATACTTTTTTCGCCCTCACGGTGGCCAATCACAAAGAGAAAATTAAGGACTCGCAATTCCTCCGCCCTCATCACCTGTACTCCCCACAGGATATAGCCCAGGGACCGCACTTGCGCGAGCGTTCAACATTTTGCCTTGCGTGTAGTGTACAAATTGTACGTCAAATTGTACGTCAAATTGCACAAAGTGTACATTTGACTTGTACACTTTGTGCGCTAACCCACAGCTCACATATCATGCGTGCTCTTAGTGTTTTTATTGGTCTCGTGAACGTTGTATAATATTTTCGCATTTTCGTCGTGAAAATAGGTATATCCTGGATAAAGCCCGTGATTAAGAATCGATCTGTTTTCAGTGAATTCTCGAAAGCATCCACGCCTCACGTTTGACTCGCCAGTAAAATGATAGCCCACAAGCATGAGATGTCACTTCCTTAAATCATTGACTTTTACATGCGCGCAAAATATCACACCGGAGCGCCCTCGCAGCAGCCTTCAATGCACACAACCCACCACAGCCCTGACAAAAAATGCGTCTTGTGTAGGAAGTTCGTTATTAGTTTTCACTGAGAACAAAAGTATCGTTGTCATTGGCCACAAATGAGACAATGGAGCGTAACTCGGCCAAATTAACTCATTATCCGAGGACAAAAGCTTTGGCGCTTTGATAGAAGCGCCGTGCTACCGCTTCTAGGAATCGGCCTCTCTTTCGCGCCGCCATTTGTCAAGCAACCAAACTCCGTTCGTACGGTGCTCGAGAATTGAGAACCTGCGGCAAAAAGCTTACGGAAGGAGCCATCCATCAAGAGTGTACGTGTTGGACTCCTCGTGCAGCGACCTTAACCACATCCAGCAACTTGAGTTACTTTCCCAACTTCATATACGTAGAGAAGACAAACAACCCAGCGATGGCGGCAGCGGATAAGCGAGGTAGACGAAGAAGGACGAGCGTCAATGCTCCCCTGAAACCGACCCTGTGATACTCTAGGTGAGCGTCGCAAGTTTCCTGCGGGTAGAAAGACCTTCAAGCCGATCACGTCCTTCACTTGCAACAAAAGTAAAAGCGTTCAAGGGCCGAAATTCCAGGAATCGAGAACCATTGAGCCATAGATTGTGTTGCCTACCTCGAGGCTTGCAATCTGTCATGGTAGAGCTGATGGATGGTGCTTTATAATGCGACGAATAATTACATTCTTATGCAGCAACTCCCGTGCAACGTCTGCGAGGATTTAAGAATCTCCTTTCAATAAAAAAAATCGTCTCGACTCAGTAAATAAGCACATTGCTTCCTGAAATCAGATTAACTGTGCATAATAATGCTCGAATATTCTGAAACTTTATTTAAAAATGCGAAGCATGTTTTTTTACGTATTTACCGCAGAGTTTTTTGTGCGATGTTTGTGCATGGTTATTCATATGCATGCTAAAACATAATTGAAACATTTCATCAATTACGCCACAAATTCATTGGATTAGTCAGCAGCAGTTAACAGCATCTAGCTTCGTTTGGAAGTGCTTACCTAAGATTTTTGGATGAGGTTATCCCCTCCCATCTGAAAGCTCTAAAAGACTAATAATACAAATCAGTATGGGTTTCCGACGCAAAACTTCATGAAATGTTCACAATTTTATCTTCACTGTCGTTTGAATTATTGACGTACTACTTCAGCTCCTGGCTTGCTGAAATCAGCGAGTAAACAAGTCCCATGAAAATGATGTACAGCTAGTTGCTTAATTCAATCTTTTTTTCTTTCTGCGCCTCTAATTTCTTCACATAAAATATTATTTTCCTTGCATATAACGTGATCGCTCTGATGCATTTCTGATAAGAAAATAATTCATTCTCAGGTATTTGGAGTTCCGATTTTATCAAAGACTTTGACATGTATTCTCGTCAATGTAAGAAGTTCTTTCTCGATTTCTTATCGAGTCATAATTTTCACAAGTCCTTCAATCTTCTTGTAACTCGTATGGTCGTGTTGACTAGGAAATGCAACTTGATTGACGCCAGCTGTACTGTGTTTTAATTTAGACTTCATTAAGCGGTAACATCATAAATAACAGACTTTCTGGAAGATTAAATCATTTAGACAGTATAGTCTATTCTGCACGAACTGTAAAAACTGTATAGAAAGTTGGCGATAATTACCTCCAATGAAAAAAATCAGGGTTAATTTGCTGTAAAGTCGACTGCATTCTCGAAACTCCTTCGCTTCATCTATTTTTTAGGCACCAATAACAGAACTTGAATAAGATTGGCGAATTGGAGCATTCCAGAAACGTTAATTGGGCACACGAAATGCATGGGACATATCCAAAAACTGAGCTTCATTCCCTTGTGCAATGAAGCCCAGTTTGTTGGCTGCTCGTCATGTTGATTGATCTCCGTCCCCGGTACAAGCATTACAAACTAGAAACTTACATGTGCGAAAAAAGGGAGAAAATAGTGGAATGTATATGCACCGTATCCTGGCATGGCTGCGTGAAATACTGTATAGTGAAAACCTGAACAGAATGACTACTTTTTTCGTGTTTAAATGACAATTTTTTTGAAGTGAGTTGTTGATATCGCGTCTCCATCTGAATGATAAATTACTTAAAGTAAGTTATTTATTTCGTGTCCACTTCTGAATAACAATTTATTTAAAGTGAGTTGATGATTTCGTGTCCAAATCTGAATGAAAATTTACTTAAAGTGAGTTGTTGCTTTCGTGTCCCTATCACACTGAGAATTAATTTAAAAGTGAGTTGTTGATTTCGCGTCCCGATCTGAATGATAATTAATTTAAAGTGAGATGTTGATTTCGTGTCCCCATATGAATAATAATTTATTTAAAGTGAGTTGATGATTTCGCGTCCCTATCTGAATGATAATTCATTTAAAGTGAATTGTTGATTTCGTGTCCCCATCTGAAAATCCAGCATAGGCAACTTTGAAGACGTTATCCAGCCTTTATCTCAGATACGGCAATTACACACAGCAGTTCTGGGAATCTGAAAGCTAATTAATAATATTATAAATTTACCCAATGAAATGTAAATGTTTTACGTTTCATACAATTGATTGAAATTCGAGGAGATAGAGATTCATTCATCATTTTGGGCCGCTCTGGTATAGTACGATAATGGCCATATAAATCTCAGAATAACTTCGAAATCTGACAAACTTTGAGTTATTATTCGCAGAAATTAATTATTTAAATTCGTGAGAATATGTTAAAATTTACCTCAGCATAGCAATCTCGTTTCAAATGGTCGAGACTACAAGTTTTTTTTTAACTAAACCTAATTTCAAGCGTTTCATCTCGGAGAAGCAAAGAGATCGAAGCAACATGCTACACTCTCCCCACTGAGAATTTTTCTGGCATCGAACCATCCGACACCCAGAAGATGGCTTTGTCTAAAAGCCAGCCCCAACATACTGGTTCAGCAGAATGCTGAACTCAGCTCGCGAATTTTTCAAAACTGCTCGGCGTGTAAATGTTACATTTCAAATATTGATTCATATTATAGAATTTATGAAAATATAGCAGCAGGTACGAGCAGAGCAATCCTTTCTTTTGTTGCTACCCAACTACCCGCAGTCAGATACCAATCACGCACAGACATCAAATTACTATCAGAAATAATGAAAGGTTTACATTTAACAGGGCAGTGACGTCTAAGATGCACGTTCAAGCGGAACATTATCACCTAAATGCTTTTTTTCTGACGCTCATGTACACCCTCAATCTTTTCCCCCTTAAAGCACATGCATAAATTCGTCTTGTTTTACAATTCACATGTTGTGCGACAGTTCTATTCTGGCTACTGATGGTGGATGTTCATCTCCGCTTGTAATGAAATCTATGAGTCACAAATAGCAAGATAAACGATTCACAAACTGATGAAAATAAGCAAATTACAAACATTTTACACAGTGGTTTGAGCTCACGTTATACATCGGTTGCAAAATGCAGCGACTATCAGTCGTTAATTTTGTGCTTAAAAATTAAGTTCTGCTTAGGAACTTAACATAACTCTAACATTTCCTTTAGCAATCCCACATACACTAATTTCTTTCCGTTTCAAAATCCGAGAATCCAGTGCAATCAACATGATCAATCTTGTTTTTTATTTCAATAATAATATGATTCTTAGAAGATTAGTTTCATATAGAATATTACACTGAGTTAGCGTAATACTAGACGCGCTAAAGAATACGCATTCATGACGCAACGAGCCAAGTAGACGAGTTCCATGGATGCGATCTGTTACCCATTTTGGGCTTCTATATAGTTACATTCTGAATAAAATCTCTTCTTCCCTTTACAAGCTACCAAAACGCCCTCTACTCTGCATCACTCTATTGGTAATTCGGTGTTTTTGCTTTCAGCATTTCTATTCACTATTTTAGTGCACACGTTTTTGAGTCGAGACAATGAAGAAAAGTGTGAAATATAAAGGGTTATATTTTAACTTTCCTATTAGTCCTTGGGCTGAAATATCTTTGTAAATTGTATTTATAGCTGCCGAGTGTACGTCGGCTGAGTAAAAGAGTTCGAAATTTGAATGCATTTTTCCTTGTCTTATTACTCAGCTTAAAAAACCGTTCTGGCTATTCCAACATGAACTATGTGTTGGAAAATATCATCCTAATTATTTTCTCCTCTGACTTAATTTCTTTTCATTTTTTAGAGACATTAATGAAAATTTAAATTTCCGGCTGCAACACATCACTTGGCGATGTGATGTCACAAATGCACATCACTTTTACAGTGACTGCAAACGGTTATATCATTTTGTACTCCATTCGTAAGAAGTCAGCCAAAGCAGATCCAAATAAATGAATTTCTGAAACAGAACTCTTTTTCAATTATATTTTTATGTCATGTGAAATGATAGATCTACAAAATTCAACCCACAGTTGTTAGCTCAGAGATAATTCGACATAAAGGAATGTGAAATATTTTAGAAAACCCCTTAATACCAGTAACGTTTTCGGCGCACGTGATAATGCATTCTTCTTCACAGAATTGAACAGCGTTCAAATTCGCAGGATTTCCCGCAAGCCTGTAACCTTCACCGTCAGATACTTCCCCATTCTGCAACGACGAGCAACATTTCCTTAACTCCCTGAGCGCTGAATTTATAATAAGCCAAATGTTACAATCCATGTAGAGGTCCTTCATTTGCTCTTAAACCCTTAAGCATATTTCATAGACTAATCTACATAAAAGGTCATTCTAATCGTTAATATCCACGGTTCTCTAATAACGCATCTTACCTCAATTATCCCGAATAACTAAAGGCTACAGTGTTGTCACACTCAATTACTGAAATTTCTGTTCCCACGTTACATAATCCTCACGTAATTGTAGAACTATGGACAGGCTTCCCATCAAAGACACAATCCTTTAAAGTAAATGCAAGGAACATCGCATCGCGCAGGAAATCAAATGCGACGAGTCCATGAATGAAAGAGGGTGTAGGAATTTAGCCGTGTTTCGCACCAATGCTAGACACACCGGAAAATCAGGCATGATTTTCCGGTGTGTGACCCTGCAGGCTGTTCCTGGTGTGAGGGGCGGAGGTTGCCCTCACCTTTTTCCATTGTTCCAGTCTGGACTTTGATGAAGTGAGCGCTTTGACAAGCTTTGGTGTACTACATGCTTCGCCTCATAATTTGAATACCCGACCTCAGGGATAGGTGTGTTATTCAGGGGCAGGGTGTCATTGCTTTAGTCTGAGAGGTAGGCTGTCAATGATGAAGAGGCCAATCCTTGAAAGAAATGCTGAACGCTGTCGCCATCTCCAGTTGACGTTTTCAACCTTTAATTTTGTCTACGCCTTGAAGATCGGTTGCAGTTGGGTGAAAGAAAATGATTATTCTTCCGGAAAGATTGCTTAGTTTTTGAAGCTCTAAAGAATGTTCGCTCAGGAAAATGAAGACAAAATAGTCGGGGAAAAATCCAACTTTACTATGAAATGAGCTAGCTTGCCAGCGTTTCGTTGAATTACAGTAAGGTGTCAGAGTAGGATTTGAACTCCTTCAATTATACTTTTAAACTATATGAAAGGAAAATGAATGATGCTGAAGTCAAGGCAGTTATGATTTGGTTGTGGAATTGATAATCAAGAAAGAGGAATGGTAACGACGCTAGAGATTTGAAGCGCAGGTGGTCCTTCTATGATTTTTATGCGTTTTTAAATGAAAACGAATAAACTTAGGAGGTATTCAATAATTACGTCAGTTATTCGCAATGGAACATATGAAAAAAATTACAATAGCAGACGTTCCAAGCTACAGTAAAGATTATCAAAGCCCGGGAGAACCTGTGAGGATTCGAAATTCTGGACGAATATAATGGAACAAAATTTAGGTTCCGAGTACTTCATTACATCAATATTCATATTTTGTTTTCTCTTATTTGAATCGAAGAACAATTCAGCGTAATTCATTCTGTACTTTGGCTTCTGCGGGTTCATATAGGATCCGTCCAAAATAACATTGTTCCTATTTTTAGAAAACCTAAATCACACTTAATTTAGTTCACTCAATAGAAGACGTTGATATTTATATCATGCAGGAATGCTCGAAGTGCCTCCACTCAATAGTTCATTCAATCAATTTATGAGCGAACAGTTTGTAATGACCAGTATGGAGACATAGTTGGTTTTGTATTTCAATAAAGTAATTTCGTTGGAATGTTATTAGCTCAATGGCCAAATTTGATGGAGGGCCACCTCCGTGGTGAGCAACGTTTTTAATGAAAGGGACAAGGACCGTTGTAAAGTTAGGTAGTCGCAGCTACCGTGTAATTTCGGGAAGTATCGATAGAGTAATGTTGGTCCCTAAATTTGAACAAACCTACAGTTCGTAGAACCTGTCGTGACGGAGCGGCAGTTCACATTTCTCAATTAAGACGTAGAGGAAGTAATGATTGTTTTAGACAGCAGAGTCAGGGGCGGATTGAGCTCTCTGTCACTCAAAAGTCAAGCGACGGCAAAGGAACATATGTTATTTGAGAAGAAGTCGACTTCGACGAAAGCGCTTTCGACGCTCGCAGCATGCGAAGTTCGCTCGCTCAACTAGCACGAACTAATTGTTCACTTTTGTAGTCTTGTCGTTCGTGTGGCAGTCCTTTAATATTGAACATATAACTGGCAGGTCCATGCACTAATGGATACAGAAGCGCTTCGCTGTCGCAGCCTCTAATTGATATAGAGCGCATTGCGTGCGAGGCGTTGCAGTAGAGCGCAGTGGGTGGGCGCTCCAGCGTGATGTATCGCTTCAAATTCATACACATCGGCGGGTTCACAATTTCTTAATAATTTACATATGTCTTTGAGTTGAGTTCTACGTCCACGAGCACACGGTAGAGAGCTCATTTTTCCGCGCCTCTTCGAGAGTTTTAAAAATTATCTCAGTGCGTCGTGCGTAAATGAGTACACGCGTGTAATTGATGATTAAACGTGAGTTCCGATCAGTGCGTCCTCCTAATTTGGAATTTTCGCGTCAGTGCAGCATTTCAGCTACAGAAACTGAGAAAAAGTTGAGCAAAAATAAAGCCAACTTCTGAGAGCTCATAAATTGAACTTTATTGTTGAAAACTGCTAATCCATATTTGTTAACTGCGAGATCCTAGTGAACTCTGAAGCCCACACATCATATGCTGTGACTCTACATTTGAATCCCAAATTGCTCAACTTTAAATTCATAATTCTGATTGTCACACTACTTCGCCTTTGCACACTGGAGTTGTCAAATAATTTCTGAGAAGCGTTGCGAAATCTGGAATATGCAGATGTGAATATTCAAAGCCTACAATTTTTCTACAAGGAAAAGAGAGAACGGCTTGGGAAATACCAATACCAAATACCATACAATTTTTCACTTCACTCCCATTATTCTGAATTTTATCCTAAATTAGGTTTATAGTAAAGAATATGTCCCAAAGGAAGCATACTTTAATTGTGATGCTTTCCATTGAACTATGTTGCTTTAGGAGTAACGCGCCTAGTCACGCTTGCCATTCATTGAATTAACTATGTTCTTTTATTTACTGTACTCTTTTCAATAATTATACTGTCCGGGGTGAGAAGTGATTTGAAGGACTGTTCAGTTTTACTTAACATAGCTTAATTTTGAATGAATGTGTCGTATTTTCTTACAAATAATCCTTAAAAAACAGCCGGTTGATTCAAAGCTGAAAGAACATAGTGTCAAAGATGCTTTTCAAACCAACCACAGTGATTTTTTGAGCAGCTTTTTAAGTCCAGTGTGCCCCTTTTGTATGTAATTAACTGGGTTGAAAATTTAGCAGAAAACATGGCTGGTGGTTTTGAACAGATGCTTCAGATGTCCACAAAATGATGCAAATCATATTTCAAGCAAATGTGGTTCTAATAAGTGTTGAGGAGGGAAGGCCACATGAAATACCTCTCCTCTTATTTTCCACAGGATCGTGCGAAAGATACATTGTGTTTATGGGAAGAGTTATTAAGCCCTGGGTTGACGAAGTACGTGATAGAAAACCTCACGTAGTTTGACAAGCCTCAACAGCTTTCGATAGGAAAACTACATTTTACGATAAAGTAGCACTCGAAATGTGACTTCGAAACCCTCCATGAATGAACTACAGAGACTTCTACGTGTAAAACGCAGGTGGAAGAATTACTAATCGTTACCTTCATAATACCGGTACCATGCCTTCACTCATGGTCGTCTTTGTCCAGGTGGTGTCCGAAATGTATGAGCAAACAACGTGCGCATGTCAGCTGTTTCCGTCCCAAGTTGAAAAGTTTAATCATTCACTGGCACAGAACACCATTCCAAGGAATAATTTGCTTAAAAAATAGTAAATTCTGCTACTATCGCTTGTGAAATATTTGAATTCATGCTAAAATGTAACTGCTCAATTACATGCATTAGCAGTCTTAAAAATTCCGTGTTGACCCTATTTGTGTATGTATATACATCTATACCGTATATGTTATATTTATTTAACGCCATTTATAACGACTGAAGTGTTGACTCTCTGAAGATGGTTCAATTATCTATTCCGATTTAGTGCCGTGATGAGCCAAGCTGTAGATGCGAGTAGGTCAGGGATTTCTATTGTTGTACCTCCAAAACAAATCAATTTAAAGCTTCTTCTGGTGTTAAAATGTACTCTTATAAAACGGCCATCCTTGATATGATCTAGGAAGAAAACGTCGGGCCTTTCATGCTTTAGGATAACACAATGTAGATGTGACGCACGTGTTCAGTAGTGGACATTTACGTATTAGCTGCGTTTAAACTTTTGAAGAGCAACAAATTTCCTCGAACTTTATCAGTCGTTTTTGATTTCATATTTCCATTGGTCAGTGACCAGTATGAAAAAATGAAAATTAAAAATTCTGCTCTGATCTCTCGTGTATCACGAGCTAAAAATTGCAAGTCACTCAGTCTGGAATTTAGTGTTTTGCAGGTGAGATGTATGAAATTGACTGTCGCATATCTCCAATGTCCTGAATGTCTCAAGCCACGCTGTGCACATCGCACAAGGCTTGATCAAGCAGCTCCTCAAGAGTCGTGAAAATTCTGAGAGCTACTGCCACTGTCCGCTTCCTAAACATAATAAAAACTAAAAGGCAGAAATTTTAAAAGATCTTCATTAGCTCAATGTATGACTCGCCTAATTTTGTCGCGCAATTTCGACGCTCCATTACACTCCATAATAACGGTGTCTCAGTCTAAAGTTTCAGAAATGTAACATGTGGAAAACAGTTGAGTACGAGCATGGAAGCATTCATGCCAAGCAAGCTGCCTAGGAGACATTAATGTTAACAAACTCTCTGATAATTGGGCTCTTTCCGGCAGTTGTGCTGCTCCTGCAGAGCGCAGACCTGGACTGCAGGGTGTGTCGTGCCAAAAGTGGAGACATTTTAAGTCTTACTCCAGACAACAGTTTCTTTCAACTTGAGAAATTGTTGTGTCTGACGTATTGCAAAAATAAACTAGAAATATAATTTTTGCAGTATTTGTTGTGAAAAATGATTTTTTCAGTATGCGTTGTGTACAGAATTTGTGCGAAGTCAGAGGAAGTTTGTAAAATTACTTTGATTCTGTGTCTGTATATTAGAATTTCAATGGCACTTGAAGGAAAAATAGTGAAACGGGATACGACTAATCGTATTAATACCCTGTTCAGAAAACTCAGACCGACCAGTAAGAGCTTTTGAAAATCAATTCCTTTATTTGGTTCTTGGAGCATCGACTTGATCCGGAATTCTTGGTCAAACAACAGCTATGATAATTGTGCGCGTGCTTATATAGTTCACTTCAGTATGAGAAAGAGAAAACTAGTCAAACTGACCCAAGTTTTATTCAAAATTTGGGAGAAAATCAACGCCGGCTCTCAGAGTTAATGACGCCCTGAACAATATTTTTCGCCGCTGACAATGCCTCGAATATCTGAGTAAATTTGACAGTGTGTTCTTTTAGTCCATCGAAAAAATTTATTTTAAGCCTTTCAAGCTGTTGTCATGTAAGTGTGAGCTGGCACTGGACGAGCACAAATGATAATTTTCTTCCTTCGTATATTTCAGCAACGACAACCCAAATAAAACGAAACGGAATGCTCCCAGAATGGGACTTTATCGGCTATTTTGAAAGGAATGGGATATTTTCAGTAAATCGAGACGGTGAAATCGACCGCTTGGTGATCACTTACGTTGTCGTGAAACCCTTAATCTTGAGCACAATTATTTTAGGAGAAAAGAACATTCCAACTCCGTAAATTAGAGCCAAAGAATTCATGCTGGATATTAGAACTTACTGTAGAAACGTCCGTGCATATTTTGCAAGTAGGCAATTATTCAGTAGCCAAATCAGATATATATTTTGCACAATAATTTAGCCCAATGAACGTACTAATTTCTGTCAAATCAGGCTCACATTAGCTTGTCAATAAAGATGAATTAAACACTTCCTAAGCTTAGAGCATGTCGCAAAACCCTCACCAGACACTAACCTGCCATTACAACCGCGGCACGTGTGTGAGACTTGACCTGGTCGACGCACGCCACCAATCGGCCGGCGATCTTCGAATTAAACATTACACGCCAATTCCAGCTTTGCGCGCACAATATTCACTCTTTTTTAGATTTGGTAATTTATGCCTGCATCGTATTAGTAGAATGAGAGGGACTAATATTTATCCATATAAGATGGGCTTCTCAAAAAAATGAGGTATGACCCAAGGATCGCCAGTACTGTCAGCCCAATAAAGAAGACGACGCCCACAACACTCACTCTCAACTCTGTCATCCTAGACACATTTTCCGGTGGAGTGCGCGGGAACTTCAGCGGCTGTTGCTCTGTCAGCGCCGCTGCTGGCTTCAGACGCCTGAATAAATCATGAGCGCCGCTGAAGCGATCACATGCGACAAATTACATGCGAAGATGATCAATCAGCGGTCATCGCTCAGGTGCGGCCAGAGCCCATCTGGAGCGGCGCGCGGTGTGCGGCTCTCAAGGGTGCGGCAAAATCAAAGTCTTAATAGCTCCACAGGCCGTATTCCTGATGATTATTAAGTCAGGGGATGTATGATGAAAATAGGGAGGTGATAAGTGAAGGCAGATGCTGTAGAAGAGTTCATGATGCAAGAAAAGATTGGACAATGAAACAAATTGATGTTGAAATATAGGAGCTAAAAATGATGTATAGAAGAGTTCATGATGCAGGAAAAGATTGGATAATGAAACGTAATGATGTTGAAGGAAACGAACTAATTATGGGAAAAAGGGTTTTATATGGAAGGAAGATGAATGATACTGAAGTGAAAGCATTTATGATATGGAAGTGGAATTAATAATCAAGAAAAGGGAATGGTAACGTCATTGAAGATTTGAAGGTTGTCCTTTTATGATCGTTACGCGGCTTTCAGTAAAAATCAATAAGCTCTTAGTAATTCGCAACGTAACCCATCGACAATTTGGCAATCACAATTCAAATGTATCGATTGACCGAAAACAGTTATAATTTACTCGTGCAACATGCAGTAGCAAACAATTGAGATTCAAAATAAAAAGAATTTAGGGAATTCATCGAAAATTTCACCAGAACACGCATCTCCGAACATCTCATTTGCTTTAAGGGTCAGTCACACTACTTTGTAAACTCTTTTTTAAGGTTGAAACGACTGAACAAATCATAATTTATTCGTAACATTTTTTCCCGAAGCTTTTCTGCGAAGATTGTTTGTTCAAACCGCAATCGTTGTTGCATTTTCCGTTTTCATGAATTTCAATATATTGTGACCGAAATATAATAGTACGTCTGAATAAATCTGAACGGATCAGTAGTTTGCTTAAGTCGCAATTTGATTAAAAACTTAAAAACGAAGAAAATTCCATGGAAATTAATCATATATAATTGGAAAACGTTTCGGAGTCCAGCTCCATCATCAGTTCAAAAATACAATTCATTATGTCTGCAATAAAAGAAGAAACAAAAATGTCGTAGACAATAATTAAAACAGATGATGAAAAACAAAAACAAAAATAAAAACATGTCATAAAAAATATACGACAAAAATGCTATTTAGTTACTGTTTGCAATGGATATGAACTATCGGTATTATTGAGGGGCGGTTTACGTTTAAAAATATGTAACGAATCTAAAATCCTAAGGTCATATACTGCTATACTGCTCGTTCCCGTATTTTGGAGCGCCCTCTGAGAAATTGTCACTCGAGATAAAATTATTGTGTGAAAAATACTTTCAAAACCTTCAGTTGTGCGTAGCTCTAGTTAATAATTTTAAGGTGGCTTCTTTTTTCCGGTACAAGGGCACGCTTCCGGTGGAGATGCGGGCCTCTCTGATTTATTCTTACAGTTGTGTGCAGTGCACATCATCGTACGTCGGCATGACGTCACGCAATTTTTATATCAGAGTGGCCGAACATCGCGGTAGAAGCTTCCGTACTGGAAACCAACTAGCTCACCCCTCTCACTCCGCAATACGCAATCACGCAGAACAATGCAACTTACCGATATCCTCCATAGACTTCAAAATCTTAGATTCCGCTTCAACTCCATATGACCTTAGGATTTTAGAGTCGCTACATATTTTTAAACGTAAACCGCCCCACAATAATACCGATAGTTCATACCCATTGCAAATGGTAACTAAATAGCATTTTTGTCGTTTATTTTTTATGACATGTTTTTATTTTTGTTTTTGTTTTTCATGATCTGTTTTAATTATTGTCTACAACATTTTTGTTTCTTCTTTTATTGCAGACATAATGAATTGTATTTTTGAACAGATGATGGAGCTGGACTCCGAAACGTTTTCCAATTAAATATGATTAATTTCCTTGGAATTTTCTTCGTTTTTAAGTTTTTAATAATAGTACGTTTGATGAGAAAGGAAATGGAAAATCCAAACCATCGCTGGAACACTCCTTCGCAGCCGACCAGAAAAACCGTGCCTTCCTCAACTAGTAAATTTTTTGGAGCACTACGTGTACGGAAGTTTCCATATGGAAAGATGTTAATTCGCACATTTTTGTTGGTTTAACGTCACGAATTTCAGACTGGTAGTGTCTCCTTCTCGCATCCATGATACGGAATTAAGCAACGATTCATGAGAAGCCGGGGCTTCTAGCCACGGTAAAGGAAAGCAGGTCTATCGTACACGCTCATTCTCCACTCGTTATGGTCTCAAGCTCACACTTATTCTTTCTCTTCACTTCTGAATGAGTTTTTGTCCTGTGCTTTCCTAATGCTATGCTTTTAATCACTAGTGCAGTTATGAGTAAAAAAGCGGCGATGCTATTTTCATGTTAAAAGTAATGATACATTGGAGAAAGCTTTTTAAACGAAGAGAGAACACAACCTCAGATCATTGTAGAATATCTACCTTTAAAAAGTGCTTTCCTGTCGCTATTTGAGCTCAAAATGCAATACAATAAATACTTTTAAATCACCAAAATATTGATCTCATGGAAAGGTTCATCATTTTTCGTGGGGATTTTAAAAACAGATCTATATCCCATGCTAGAATTTAAATGGAATAACATTCTAATAAATGACACTGTCTTTTGTACAAAAAAATTTGTTATAAAAGAAAAATGCTTGGTTAACCCCGGAATAATTTCCAATACAATAATAAGCAATTTGTTGGCTACGTGTTTGCTAGGTTAATTCCTTCATTCTTGTCACCAGTATTACAAAGTGTGAAACTTGTGGCCAAAGTAAAAAGTATTGATAAACACACCACAATGAGATATATAAAAATCTGAGCCCATTCTTAACGACAAATTTTAGGCTTAAAAAAAATTTATTATACATTTGGACTAAGTTTTTCGCTTTCTTAGTCACTTGCTTCGTTCAGTCACTCTATTTTATTCCCACTTAGTAAACTAAAAACCTGAACACTGCATAATGACCGTGAATAGCTGGCGATTTTTTTCCATTACAATTCGCCTATATGAATCACACTATATGAGACATGCTCGCTGCTCATGGTCTGCCCGTCTCTTTCCTTACTTTGTAAGCCTGGGCACTGCTGCATGCACATGAATTTTGTATGCGAATTACAATTTATTCTAGATATTGTCCTTGTACAGGGTGGCGCATAAGTAACGCACCCTTTTAAAAAAATTAAAATTTTCAAGATTTATTACCGCAATATACACTGGATATCTGTAGACAGGATACGACATGTTCATTTATTATTAATTTTTAAAAGGGTGCGTTACTTATGCGCCACCCTGTACAAATACAGAAGAATGTAAGTAAGAAACAAGCTATTTATCTTATGTATTTTAAACAAATTTCAAGAATGATAGTAGATTTGGCTAAAAAATAACCGACATTTTTAATGGTTTGGGTACACTAGTTCGCATGAAATGAATCGAACTCATTTGGATATTTTCCTAACACGAAAAGATAGAGATGGCAAGAGGCAGGATGTGTAGTTAAACTGTTCATGAAAACAGTTTCCACGAGTGAGTCAGTTCCAACATGAAGATCACTGTTATTTTGGCTACAGAGGCACACTAGTGTTCAACTGTTTGTTTTCATTTAGATATTTGTTCTTTTTGGCTCTTTACTCATTTCTGACAAATTGGTACAGGAAAAATTTGAGATGTAGTGAAGTCTACACTGTAGACACGCTTATATACACTTTTATTGATCAAAGTTTTCGAAAGTAATTAATGGTATTACGTATTCAAAAAACATATTACATGATTTACGTCTCATCAAATTCAATGAGAGTTGAGGCTCAGCAGTCTTAAGTGATTATTTTTGAACACTGAGGAGCACTAGTTTTTAAACAAATAATCCACAACGGATGTTATTGGTATTAATTTTAGGTTCATACGGAGTTTTGATTCAGCTCAAGTGATCTCTATGTAATCCGAAAACAAAGATTCAATTAATTTCCATTTTCTATTTTGATACTACACAAGATATTTCTAGATGAAGTTTCTTGAAAAATACATCATTACACTAAATGATCAATCGCTTCCAGCGTTTTCTGAATATAGGGACACCTTTCTTTACCAGCACACTGCACAACAAAACAGCGTTCACTAAAATTCAATCTGTCAAATGGAAACAAAGAACAATTCGAATTCTTACAGCAAAGAGTCAAGCAGAAATTCAATTTCAATACACCAAATTAGCCTCATAAACGCAGCTGTCGGAGACGGCATTACATTTTGTGCGTTTTGTCGTAGTTGGCGGGACCCTAATGTGTCTGTTGTGTGCAAGAAACGTTCAGCTTGCAAGAGTCTGAATAGCTTGTGTGGGTTCTCGTCTCTTTGAATAATTTTCAACGTTTAATAGATAAGTAGAGTTTTTTCAATTTATGAAGATTTCAATGTCATTTTGCAATAAAAATTTTAATAACTTCCCTATTTGAATTTATTGCTGAATGATTTGATTTTAATTTTAATTTCATTCACACTCATTTCATAGTTCATCGTTCAGAGGTTTTGTTTCATTTTCAGTCGATAGATTTATTTAAATCAGCTTGAATTCATTCTGATCATGATTTGTTTATTACTGTTCACTTTGTTTTGAAATTTAGTTATGAGGAATCCAGACGAACTGGTTTGGTGTATATTCTTTTTCTACCTTTTTATGTTGCGTTATCTCTGTATCCAGGGCTTTATTTATGGTTGGGGTCGCCTGATTAAAGTCTTCATTGATTCCAAGCCCTGGCACTTGTTTCCGCATCACAAGCCAACAATTCCACAATTAACCTTCATCATTTTCCAAAACAAATTTTATTGGTTCCTCGCTGTGTGGCAACAAATAGCTACGTGTAATGAAAGGCTAATTCTAGTGCCTCGTCCTCTTACGCCGTGAAGAACGTAAATTCCTAAAGTGCGTCGATATTAGTGACTGATCAAAATTTGGTTTATTAATCGCTGTGCACACTACATACGCGCTCTGGTTCCGTGTTTTCCGTGTTCGAGACGCGTGTCATTAGCAATAAATGAAGCTTTGAGTCTTGATTGTCGTCAATCGGGCTTAGAGATTACAGGGTCCTGTCCGGCGGTGTCATTAGGGCAACTGAGTCGTCAGCGCCGTGCACGCGGCGGCGTACGGCGGCGCTCTGCGGTAATCGGAGACCTCCTGCGATTTGTCTTATTCAATAATTGCGTCTAGTGTCGCTCAAGTTCCTGTCGATGTGCAGGAAGAAAGACCACACAAAATAATATATCAATTGTTTTCATGTTTTCATTTTCATTTCCATGATGTTTTGTTTCAAAATCGCCGAATTACTGTAGTATTAATATTTATTATTGTGAGAGTACACTGTTTCATTTTGAGCCCAATATCATAATGACAAAGCAATCGTTTCCTGTCCTTGTCAGAAGCATATACTTCCCACGGCTAGAATAATTTCCAGGTCATACATTTCCTCTGATTCTCACATCAGGAAATGTACGATTCAATCAATGCACGCACTCTCGCTCAGAAGTGTGGAGCAGCTAAGTAAGTAATTTCATGCTCTAGTCAGTAAAGCTCAGAAAATTCCCACGGAAAAATGAGCACATCAATCCTTTAATCAAATTATGAGATTTAATTATGTTCCATGCCTTTGCGGCTTTGGCAGATCGAAGTAAAACTGAACTTATAAGTTCCATGAAGTTGAGCTATTTATTCTGTGCACTTTTGACCTGGAGTGAATGAATGAACGAGTCTCGCTTTCAGCGCCTGAACAAAGGTACACTAGTTTCGAACTTCAATGACGTCGTTTTGCTGGAATGCCACAGAAATGAAGCGATATGAATTTCACAACAGTGCTGTACAAGAAATGAGTGACCTTTCACCCTGCATTTGCCTTACCGTTGTAACTTCTTTTCACAAAGTTAAAAAAGCGCAAAAACATGAGCTTTCAATTGTTGAACAAGATTGGAACCTGTTCTCTGGGAATGATTATTTTTTAATGCACCATTTCTGTACCCCGGTACTTATTTGAGCTGTATTTCTCCACCTGAGCACTTCTCTATAACTTTAAATGTGCGCGCTGAAATGTTTGTGCGTTAATTAATCATGGTGCTTGTGTGGAAAAATATTGATGGATTAAAAATGTATTCCAGCTCTCACAAACTATGACTCTTGAATGGGAAGTACACAATTTCATAGAAAGCAAATAAAAACCGCTCGATTATAAGCCACTTGAATGGCTTTGCAGCTCTTTGATATTTCTGAACGGAAGGTAAACTCTTAATAGAAAAAAGTAAAGTAGAATAACGATTTGCAAAATAAATCCTCAAATTTGTGTCCTTGTACGTTTTTTAAGAAAAATTTATATTTGTTACATTGTATTTCAAAATATTCAGAGCACAGCTGGTGTAAATAATGAACAACTCTGTTACCAAACTAGCTACACTCCTTACCACCAAGCCAAGCTTCCCAGCTTATAATTAATGAAAGCTAAATTATTTATTGATACTGTGGGTTCAGTTCGCTACTGGGGGAGAATAAGTAATAAACGGTGGAGTAATTTTACAACATTTCATGAAATAAATTTTATTGAACAGCATTTCACGAAACGTGTGAGCTTTTATTGTTCCACCTTGAGGTGGCCTGATCATTGCTGAAGCTGAAGGCTTGAAGGCAATATTTCGGTAGGACGGCTTCGCATTGTGAATCTTTCATTTCCTCTGGTAGTTTCACCGCTAGGCACGTTTCCGGATCCCATGCAATCATTAGGTAATAAATTAATTTACGAGAATAGGAGCGGCGGGTAAGTACGAGATTCATTTGACCTCGTATACGAGCACAGCAAGATTCTTCCTGATTCCTCAAAATCAATCTTCCTTAGGTGATCCAAATCGCCCAGTTTGATCCACGTTCTGAGCGACAATAACCATCATACCTAGCAAAATGTTTAATTATTCTTCTGAGATGAAGTCCATTGCCTGTAAAAGCTGAGGTAACAAATCGAAATTTTCTATTTGGGATTTATCTATCGGACATAATACAGTCAAATATAGAGTTAACTCTTATGTGACTATTTTGTGAAAATTTGAAATTAAAGTTAAACAACGCATGACTAGTCAGTTGAATTTGTTGGCGTGGAATTGAAGTTGAATGTGTTGAGATAATTAAAATTTCTGCGGATCAACCTTTTTTTGATTATAGGAATGCAGTGCTTGCTAATTTTATTTTGGAACAGCGATACTGGAATTTCGAATCATTTTAGGAGCAGCTTTCAATCAATTGTACATTTTGTGTGTGTTTTTTTTCGGTTAACTGGTTGTGCACGAGTTGTCTTATGGTAATCGCACACACATGATATTTATATCAAGACAGTCATTTCCCCGCAGATGGATAAAAAACGAGATGTTCAGTAGAAAATGCTCAATTTTTCTTAAGTTCAGAGCGAGTAAAGTTGTGGCATAACGAGTAGAACTTTAGACTAGACGAGTTGACTTTTTAACAATTTATAATGCAGAAGCGCTGCACAGCTGGCAGCCTGTATGTTGATCGAGTTAACATCTGTTGTCTTCTAAGAACTCACGTTGCACGCAACTGCAACGTAAATTGCTTGAAAATCGTGTTACAGGTCTTTAATTCCTTGAAAATCGTATCCTTGGTCTTTATTAAAATCTTATCCCTGGTCTTTAATTGCATGAAAGTCGCATGCCTGGTCTCCAATTCCTTTGTCAACAAGAAACGAGGACTTTTCATCAAAAATTGTTGGTAGCCCTTGCTAATCATGGGGCATAACCGAAAAACGGTCTTTTTGCTCACACACAAACAGTTTACGAAGAATTTTGTTTTTCTCTCTGTAAGATAACCAAGTGGTTGATATTTGCGCTACGTATCATATTCTTCTAGACAAGTGGCCGAGCAAATTTTACATTTTTTTCAGGATAAAGGACCTGGTTCGTCCAGGCGATTACATTTGTAGTTTTAAATTTTAAAGAATAAGCTGGAGGACATTGCTAAAACACGCGCTAGCAATTTCATTGAACGGTCATTAGTTGAAATTAAATATGATCAAGGCATTACACGTCTCATACCCTCATGCAATTCTTCATAGGAATTCTTCAATCTTAAAAGTTTTTGTCAAACGGAGCAGTCCAAAATGCAACTATGCGCTTTTCCGGCCGTAGTACTATTGAAGCCAAGATTTTATGGCGTCCTCCTAGTGAACAGAGGAACACGTGATGTAAGGAGCATAAGCACACTGTTGTTGGAATGTATGTAGTTTTAGAAGGAACGAACGCATTTTGCGATACTTTGTCTTGAACATAATTAAATCATTCCCAGCGCTTTTAATGTGCGTTCACATTATTTTGTTAGGGCTTGCGTGAACAATATACTAAAGCTTTCAATTTCAGCTGTTAATATTTTACGAAAACCGTCTGCACAAAAAGAAATAAATACATCCCTCGAGCCTTTGCCATGAATATAGATTCTCACATGCTGGCAATGGGAAAATATCTCAATTTACAGAAAGTGGAATATAGTTATTTCACCTCATGTTGCAACTGATGGGAAATGTTAGTTTTTCAACATAATTTCAAACCAGTACAAATACACTCGTACTCAGCAAAAGAACTTATGAACTTCATGTAGTGATTTCTTCCCATTTTAAAATTTTCAAATAATGACTGCCCGTGTTCGTCGTCGATTAAACTGTTACGGTCAAATATCAAACATTAGAAGAAAAAGTCAGGATTAAGAAAAATCTAAAAAAAAACAGCTCGCTTTTCATAAAATTTACATTTTCAGATGAGTCGTTCGTCGATGCGCTTCTCCTTTGAGGTTCAAAACATGTCAATCCGTCGCATGATCGCCGATAAATCGCGGCAGCGTCTAGGCGGCCACGCGTACGCCAGCGCGCTAATTATCTCTGATTTTGAGGCGTAGGTCGCGCACGCTGTTCTGCCCCATGAGACACAACTGTCGAGCGCACCTGCTTGCCAAAGGCAGCTGATGACACTGAAAATTACACTTGTATATTAATGCACAGCATTGCTACCGTGAATAATAGAACACCGAGAAACTGATTGAGCTCAACTTTCTTGGTGCGATGTAGTTCATTGTCGTGCAGAAAGCTGTCTCTCGGACTGTCTGAATCGAGGTTTATTTTCAGTAGTAGCGTATGTGAGGGCATTTACACGAATGAAATGAAGTTTAAATATTTAGCGGTAGGAGAAGAATAACTTTTTACCAAAAAGTAACGGATTGTCAACGATCTCATGGGTTTAAATGGTGCTGACTAATAAAAAAGCAGAAAAGAGTGGGTTCAAGTCAGGATCACAATACTTAGTACAAAATATTATTAATCCTCAAATTCACGAGGTGTAGTTCCATGAGCGTCACTCTGCTTGAGGGATTTGTGCTAGAACAAATTTAATTTATTTCAAATGCTGACATTTCAGGGAACTGAACATCAATACGTAGCATTTAGAGAGCAAAAACCATTTTACCATTTATGAAATACTATTATCAAAATTTAAAAACAGGATGCATGTTGGCACTCAAATTTATAAAAAGCATCTTGTCTTTGACCTACGAAATCAATTGAAGAGGTTTCTTTGATACCGTTTGGTCCCCTCACTGCGAAGATTTTGAGTAGGACACAGCAAGAAAAGGACGTCATTGGACTTCTCGCAGTCGACAACGTCACAAGACTCACGTGCTTGATAGAGAACAGGAAAAATTTCATCGAAAGACAGAGCAGGAAATTAAATACGGTTTTTATAGACCAAGAAAGGGAAGTCCTTCGTTCCTTACGTGAACTGAGCTATGCATCGGCTCGCTTGCTCCATTATCTAGCGGTTATAAGAGAGCGGTCTGGTCTGTGGTGAACTCTCCAGATGGAGAGGATATTTTTTCATCTCTATAGAGAGATTGAAACAAGAAAATTTTGATGATGATCAAACATCCATAATGTAAGTGAGCTTCAGAGAAGCCTGATATTGTTTACCTTCCACCAAATCTATGGAAACATGTCATGCTATCTTGCATGGACCTGCTGAGCTTGTCAATGCCCTTCACAAGACTTTGGTCGTATCAGCGAAACATGCTCAAACTTTTTTCTTTGTTTTGCACAGTTCTACTTTTCGTCACCCGCACTGCCGTTGGTTAATATTTCAACTCGCCATGCTGAAAGCGAAATGGTTGTTGACTCTTTTAAATGTGACGAAGAAAAGACCGCACCCATTGTAATTCTTTTGTTCTTGAAAGCAATCTTATATTACCAAAATGTGCTCACATTTTTTAAACCAAGCTGTTTTTAGAAGTTCATAAACGGAATTCAAATTTCTATAACCTAGTTTTCATAACTCATACAACAATACATTATAAAACCTGAAATAAAATATAGTTGTATCAGACGTCACTACCTCAGTTCCTTCTCTATATATACAAGCCAGAGCGATGCAGTTTTGAAAAGGCGACTGTAATATATTGAGTCGATAATCTAATTTGTGAGTTTTTTTTTGAGAACATATTTTCAGTCAATAACAATTCTCATTTCATGCAACGGCAGGTATTTAAGTACAAGAAAGTCTAGTTAAGCGAACGTTGAATCATTTCGTGGAAGATCATTTATCCGACTTTATTGTGCCATGCAAAACAGATGCTGAAGCTGCACATAGCGCATGTTAAGCTCTCCTGAGTTAAACGTCACACTGAACAAATTATCTGAGAAAGGCTGGTCAGTAAGGTAGGAGTGAAGCTAATTTTCTCTGCGTGCGACAGACATTTATTTGATACCGGATATGTTATACGGCTTTGCCTGCGGCGGCCTTTGCAAGTAATGACTGTTTTTCCTCTGTGCTGGACACACCTGCAGCACAAGCTCGAAAAGACAAAGTCTTCTGAAATGCGTTTCGGTGGGTGGTCCAACTTAGGCGTCTGGCTTGCAAATAGTTCAGCAACTGGAAAATTGCACTTTTCTCATTGTGATTCGAATTACCAGCAAACTGCACAGAATTCATTTTTGATTGAAGATAATTGTACTTCCGATTATAATACAACGTAGGTGCAGGCCGGAGGTCATTGGTATTTTGGTGTTCGATAGTGAAATTAATAACTCGTGGGCGCGTTTCATTATTTAACACCTTGACTTCATAGGGATATCGATGTGTGTCACTAGGTATGTTGCTCATTGGTGCAGCGTTATTGATGCTCAGTTTTTCAGTAATTTCCCTACCTCTTCCAAAATAGATTTCAGCGCATAAGGTATAACATTATCATACAATCATATTTTGCACACTTATTAGAAAGGATAACAATGCATTCGAGTAGAAAAATTGGTTTTTCAATTCTGTCACTTTCAACCCAACCTTACCAACCGCAGCAACCGCGCTAATATAGTCAACGTGTTCACTGTGATGTACAGGAGGGACACAATGCTGGAACACAGAACTGAAGGTCAGTTGTGAATTAAATTTTCTCATTTATTTGATTCTGGCATGTGCAGTTGGAAAGTACCATTTACTACCATGCTATCTTTCTACTTACATTATCGAAATGCGATTGTGCTGCAAAACAGCAATTGATGACTTTTATCAGACAGCCTGCGAAAATTCTCCTCTGGATTCAAATGGATGCCTCACCATGCAACTATTGGATCCATGGGTGTAAGTGCTTCCAGCGAAAGATGTGAGGTCCTGCGCAGGTTTGGTGTGCCTTCCTTACGTTGAAATTGAAACTTTTTGCACTGCTACGGATCAGTTTTTTCGGTTTACTGCTGTCTTTTTCAGCACCGTTTTATTTTCATTAAACTTTTATCCTATTTCATAGACTTTTTCCAATATTGCTGCTTCCGTGAGCAAGATGGGGAGGGGTCGGGAGATGGGGGGAGAGTCTAGAGTACATAGATTCCCCATTTTTTTTAATTCTACACTAAATGGTACTTTCCCCCTGCTCTCTTGCGGCTTTTTTGTTGTGGTTAAGAAAGCTTGTGCTTACTTATTTTTAAACCTAAATCAACCGGATCAATTACTGCAAACCTTGTTTTCGCGTCGTTCATTGTCAGGCATTCAAAAATGCAAGACCAGAAAAAAGCCAACGAGATTACACAATTTGGAGCCTCTGTTCTGGGTGCGATATGGAGAATAGAAAGTGATCAAATTAATTCTTCAAAATAGGTTCACGTTTGAGTTAATTCTGAAAGTTGGTTCTGCACTCACAGTAGGGATTAACTTTCTCCTCACAAAAACGGATTCACACACCCAATGGCTTCTTTTTTAACTGTCAACAAGAGTACTGTCAAAATCTTAACCCTCAGAAGCTAGCTACGAACGTATTTATTTTTTAGAAACTTAATATTTACTTTATGGCGAAAAAACGCGGTTTGTAGGAAGATGTGTTGTCTCCTTTTAAATACAGAGATGTTTTGAAAATAAAAAGTTTACTGCGAAAAGGAGTAAAAATCAGAGAAAAGTTGTTCAGCATAATCAGCATGAAATTCTAATTTGAATTCAAAATAAAATAAAAAATCTGAGGATTGAAAATTTTTAACGAAATTGTTCGAAAAAGTTATTGCTCCCTAATTCATTAGAAGTGATTTATTCACTTCAAACAATTGTTTCTAAAAATTTGGATTTTAATTGTTATTAAATGACCTTTTCTGCATAAATTGATGGTTTAAATAGATAGTGATTCTGAAATTCTAAGAGAGTTAACCTTTATGACGATCCTGAATAAGTAACTAAGTGAATTATTGAACACGTGACATGAATAGAGTAGTGAAAAATGGAATAACCTTTCAAAATAATCCTGAGGCACTCAAAATGCTAAACGTTGATTTTCATGTAATTTGAATTGCATGCCTTGCCTTATTGAGCATGACGTAAAATTGGAACTAAATCGTATTATTGACTGTGAGGCGTAGCTTATATTGACAGATATCGCTCAGCTCAGTGTACATTTGTTCAGACCCTAACACAGCTGATATTTGTCAGACCTATAGCACATGACGAATTCCGAGGGAGCTGACATTGATGGAAACTCAACACAGGTGAAATATTCTGAGACCACTTATTCAGACCCTATTGAACAGCTGATATTTTTCAGACCTAGGAACAAAGAATGTTTGATATGTTCCAAGAAGAGATGAAATTTAGTAAAAACCAAAAAAAAATTGCGTTTGCTCAGTCCCGAGCACAATGTTGATCAGACTCCAGCGGAGTTTATGTTTATTTAAAGACCGAACAGAAACAATATTTGTGCAAGATGCAGGACAATCGAATTCATTTAGTTCTCAACTCAACTGATATCCAATTCTTCAGACACCACCTCACAGTGGTAAAAACCGGCATGTTGTCAAAGCAGTATCGAGGCTAGTGTTCGTGTTCAATTGGACCCTGAGCAGCTTCTTCAGCCTTGGGAGATGTCCAATTTTCTACGGATGTCGCAAATTACGAACAAAAATTGACAGATGGGAAATGTGTTAGCTTACCCATATGATTTTGTAGGCTTGATTAGAAAATTGTTTGCGCAGTTATAACGTTGATGACACAGCAGTTTATTCACAGCAATGCACTTATCTCCTTTGATTGGCCAAGTTGAGGGAATAACAATAATCGTTCATGAGTTAATGATGATTCTCCTACGTGAGATTATTAGGTAATAATTGAGAATTTGGTGAAAATTGTAACTTTAAAAGTGTTACCAGACCCAAGTCTAGCTACGAGATCCATGCATGTTAATTAATAAAGACTCAACCTGAGCAAAAAAGTGAAACTGAACGTCGAAATAACAAATGCCTTCACTCTTCGTCAGTTTTGACAACAAATGGGGGAGGCAGGAATGCCATAAAAAATTATGCAGAGCTTTCAAATAAATAAGCCTAAGCTCATAGATTTATGTACATTTCTCCATCGTAACAGGGGAGAGTTGGGTAATGTTGTCAACCATTTGCGGTTGATGTACTTTTACAAGTCGTGTTTTATACCATGAAGGCATTACATGAATCTCACCTTCAGCTCCTCGCATGCGGTAACCTTCTAATTCACGGGCGGTAACCTTCTAAAAATTAATTCATACTGAAGAAAGATAAAATTTGATAACTATAGCAAGATTTGGGATGAAAAGTAAAAACTATCGACCCAAGTCCCAGTCTCGGCCGAAGATGCTCCAAGTACAGCAAGGGAAGCACACAGTACAAACGGGCATATCTGCGTGATATTACAGAAAATTACAGCTCTGGCAAGGCGCACAATTATGTTTGCCTTGGATCCTACTGAAAATCTACGGCGTGAACTTAAAGGTCGATCTTAAAACCTTCGTTCCTTAGTCCTTTATCGACCAACGGCCTTTCTAAACGACATTAGGAAATCACTCACATCGTTCTTATGTTCTAAATGTATCGATAAAAAATTCTCATTTACATACAGAGTTTCATGTATTTTAGTTCAAATGAAATTACCGTAATATTTCGTTCAAGAGTTAAACAGTTTGGTGGTTGTCGGACTTAATCTTAAAACCTTAAAACCTTCGCTAAAAAACTTTCAAGAATTAGTACGGTAATCATGCATAAAAGAAAAGAACGATACTGCAGCAAAAACTTTTTCTAATTGTATTACAAACTATGTGAATTGGTTGATGAAAGTTATTGAAATAAAAAGCCAAGCTAGTAACAATTGATATCATTTCCCTCGATTTTTCCTACCGTTCTAATAAAGTTGTCATCTAACATTTTGAATACTTTTTCTGCAACATTATTTAACTTTGACTTAACCTTTTGAAATAGAATCTTTCATTTATGATGTATCTTTCTTTATTAACACATGAAATGCTTAGTGTCATTCAAAACCATAATTTGAAGAAATGATTATTCACTAGCATCGTTGGAGGACACATGCGAATAATTTCGTTGCAAACTGTACCAGACGTACATTGCTCGGTAGAATTATATTTTATTTGGCAAATAACTCGCAAGGGCCAAAAATCAGCTCCTGGACTAAGAGACTGAATTATTTTAATCACTTTAATATTGTTACCACAATTACTACAGTACTTGAAACTATTCTGACCATACCGACCTCAAGCAGAAGATATGAACAGGTGCGTGCGATATACGTGCGTGTTGCTGCAGTGTGTGCGTTACCTGCGTTATGCGCTTAGAATGACCACATCTCTCATGCTGTAGTGTGCGATATGAAGTATGAGTGGTAGGGAAAGGAAGTACATTTTTTGAAGGTATTTTTAAATCAGCGTGTTTTACATTCATTCAGCGGGAATAGTTCACTCGCAATCATTTTTACAATGTGCCTGCAAAAGAAATAATTTTCTGCAACTTTATCCCGTTGCGCAGCAGGGCTCATGAGGGACGAGGATAATGCTACTCATTTATATTTGTTTATACAAAGCCTTCACAATTCGAAAAAAGATTCAGAACTGGAAAAATATGTCTATCAAAGTTATAGGTCGTAAATTTTATCTTCTATCGTAAAAAGAGGTCAGGCGTGTCAAAGAACATCTTATAATATCACTTATGCATAATTATAAATACATGTTATGTGTTCTAGATGAAATATGCAAGGCTTTACACAAGACTAGCCATTGTTTGTTTTTCAACACAAAGAACTTTTGAACTTTGTACCCCACACTTTGTACCCCACACTTTGTACCCCACACTTTGTACCCCACACTTTGTACCCCACACTTTGTACCCCACGCTTTGTACCCCACACTTTGTACCCCACACTTTGTACCCCACACTTTGTACCCCACACTTTGTACCCCACACTTTGTACCCCACCCTTTAAAAATGAACAGTAAAATATCTCCCCATTCTAATTTTATCAGTGCTATCTGTATTTTCATATAATTAAATAACAATGTGATCAATGCTTTTTTGAAAAATTGTTGTGCACAATCGGTATTGACCATATACATGTGCTAGAATATTTAAATATTTACATTGTTACTGACTCTTACGATTTCTCCAAATGCGGTAACTCTCTTGCTTAATTTTTGGTTAACCTGTTCGTACAATGATATCTGTTTCCATGCCTCTATAGAGACACGGATACCATTATACAGACCCGGATACCATTACACTAACATGGATATCCCTAAACACACCAGGATACTACTAACCAGACCCGGATATCATTATACTGTATTGTCATGGAGACCCCTAAACAGACTCGGATACCCCTACACAGACACGAACAGCCCCTACTCACAATGATACTCACTGTCAGTGAAGAAGGCCGCCGATGAATGGTACTGCCCCTGAAAAGGGTACCCTAACAGAGCTGGCTGCATGGTCTGCATCATGGTGCAGTACCACACCCTCACCACCAAGTACGACCCCTGTACCACCAGGTAGTGTCGTTAGCGTACCTCACTCTTCGAACGAACTCACACAGCTATCCAAATCTCCCGAACTGCAAACTTTGAGCCTCACTTTTTAATAACTAGTCATTGAATGAATAAATTTCGTTTCAGCCACAGTTTGTCGCGGTGTTTGTCTCTGCCACTTTCAAAAAAATTGGGCGAATTATCTTCACGGTTGAGGTTGAAAGAGTGTTTTTTAAGGTACTTCTAAATAGCCGTTCTTGTTATGATTTTCAAGCTTTATTGACACAGTCGTAGAAGAAGTAAATTACCTGGCTAGACATGGTGATCTTTAAAGATTTGTTCCGGCATCAAAGTCTCTCAAGAGCCATCCATATGACCTCAACCTATACTTTAAGGTTTCGTAAGAAATTTGATAGCCAACATAGTATTTTAATTTAATCACTGACTATATTCTCATAATCTGCAAAACAAGCATAATTAGCACCATTACTATCGTCCATGAACACAAATACTAAAAATTCCGCGATCAACATACGTGCCAATGAAGCGATCGTCAAAGCTCTAAACTGATAGAATTTAGTCAATAAATAGTGATTCGAAATTAAATTCCGACATTGAGGTAATGACCATATAATGAATATGTTTTTAATCCTTGTCTCTCTCTCATTTTGGTTTGCAGCGTGCCAGAAAAGAAAACTACATCAAAAACAACGTCTCAATATTACGTGTCCGTTCATGAATGCAACAATAAATGTTTTCATCGAATAGCTTCATGCTATACACGGAGGTCTCGCCAGCAATGGTGTTTATAGGAATATGAAGGAAAAATGGAATTTTCATGACAAATCGCAGAGAACAAGTCTTTGTGAAATGAAATTCAGAGCTTTAGTGCAGAAATTTCAATATGTATGAATTCAGAAAGAACGGATTTGAATGGCCTGAGACAATGTAATTATATGTGATTTAAAAAATTATTAAATTACACGAATCCAGCAGAGAAAATTAGATGCGGATGCACAATATCTCAACTTATTCGAATTTAAAAATCTCAGCGCATATACACGTGTTTGAATGTGTTTCAGCATTGGGGAAGATGACGTGCAGCCTGCGCGATTTGACCAACAAATTTAAATACTTGCATAGTGAGCATTTAACGTCCTTTAAAGTTTCAGAAATAAATTACCCCTTCCCTCGATTATTGCCCACCGTCGGCGATGCAACAATACTTCGCGCCCCCTCAGGGGGATCCAACTATTGTATCTATGGGAATTAGCGTTCCCAGGGAGAAAATGTGAGGTCTTGAGCTGAGAGAGTTAGGTATTGGCCTTCTTTTTGTTTTTAAAATGTTTTTGTTTTGTTAAGGACCATCTTTTTTCAGTTCACTGCTGTCCTGTTTTTCAGCACCTCCGACTTTCTTCTTCAATTTTTATCTTGTTTCATATCCATCCTTCTTATCTTACTGTTTCTATGCTCACGGGATCCCTTGTCGGAACACCCTTTGTGCATAGATTCCATGTTTCCCTAACTCCATACAAAATGGTGTTTTCATCCTTTCTCTCTTTGAACATTTTTGTTGTGGTAAAGGGAGGCTAAAAGTAATTTCTAATCAATCAATTAATGCATCGCGCAAAATCATTCAAATTATTTAATATTTTTCAGAGGGATTACTATTTATATCCCTCAGAAATCTCTGCATTACAGGTATTGAAACTCAGTGAGTATAAAAATTTACTTAGGCACTCTTGGTTATTATCTTCTAATTTACTACCTTAGGAAATAGTAATTGATAAATTACAAACGTATTTTCGAATGCAATGGTTGCTACATGTCTTGAGTAATTAGAGAATAATAATTATTGTTTGTTTGTTTGTTTCCCACATTTATACGAATTAAATATAAAGTAACACAAGAATCATATGGAGAAAATTCTATGTTTTTAAAATTACCCTCATTAGCAAAAGGCAAATTCACCCTTGCTTCAATTACATGTTGAAATAGGGAATTAATTTAAGGAACCAACTTGCGCAGCTATAAGCACAGTAGCTTGTCAAGTTCTTTTGGACGTTTTTTTCTGTTTTGAGTTAAATTAAATGAGCAGATGAGCATTTAAAGAATGACATAAAGTGCTGTCCTGCGTGCCCTTTACTAAAGAAAATTTATGGCAAAATGAAACAGCAAATTCAACCGTTCTTCTCTATCTCTTCAACTTTTGGGAGCTGTAAAAGAAACCTTAAATCTGTCATTGAAATGACGCAACAAAAATTTTCAATTGTCCAGTTTCTACTCTAAAAATATGACACTCAATTCACAGCGATCATGTTCTTCAGTGGATTTGATTTTCTTTGTACACATGATCACTCGAATAATTGTTTCAGCCATTTTTCCTTCGGCGTGTTCACGTTTTAAGACCCTCATTCCTCGAAATCTTTTCCATGCTCATGAAATCACTTCCTAATTTCGTTGGGCGATCTTGCGTTTAGTGCAGGTATCAGCGGACGAATGAATGAAGATATTAGGAAGCACTGGGACTCGTGGCACCTGGCACAACAAGAAATGCTCGCATGACGCACGGAGCGCCGCAACTGATCCCCATGGAGACGGACACTGAAGCACGACACTCATCGCGTGCTCGAGGTGACGTCGCGTTCCCGTACGAGGGCTTGTCTCCTATTGGCTGAGAGGCCCAGGTAAACACGAGATCTCGCTTCCCATTGGTTCTGAGAATCTGGTGGGAATGGGAACCGAACTCTGACTGGCTGTGAAGACCAGGTAAGACTGAGGACCGGCGTCGTATTGGTCGAGAGAGCGCTCCCAGGGACGCCCTTGTGTTTGCTTTGACTCCCCTGGGAACGCAGGGCGGCGCCTCCGACCACTTCGCACCCAAGTCAGTAAATTTCACTCATCCGAGCCTCTTCGCAGGATTTTTACAGAATATGGTTCTTGAAAGAGCTATTATACTTCAGTGATGTAGTTCGCAAACTAAGACCGTAGTTATTACTTTTTTTTGTCACGCTGTTTTTAAATAAAATTTTAAAGAGTATCGACTAAATGGGCTTATTACTTTCAGGTACATGATTGTTCGCCATCATATTGGCCCACGTATTTCTTAAAGGAATAATCAAAAGGCAAAAATCCGCCAAAACTTGTGATCCCCCCGAATGATGTCTTCAAATCTGACCCAGGCTGGCCGGAGCTCGAGAACAATGCAGCATTCATGTTCAGAGCGGCGGTGAATGCAGGCTCCCTTAATTACTCTTTACAAAGGCCGCACCGTGACAACAGCTCGTTTAGTTCTCATTAAACTTATTCTCATTAAATTTCATTCCAAAACTACCAAAACTCGGACAGCAGCAAAAGGAATGGGTCTGTGTCACGTCAGCCATTCTCGTCGCAAAGAAGACGTCAGCGGGCGCACAATGTGCGCGTTGCGCGCTGCGTTCAGCGCAATGGTTAGCTCGTAATTAGTTTGTTATGCGCCTCCAAATGAAGACTTTTGCAGCAAGTTTGCTTCGTTGCGCAGCGCGGCTCAAGCGAGACGATAATAATGCCATACCTTCACATGAGTTTTAAAAAAACCTTCATAACGCACGAAAAGGTTCAGAATAGATGAAATACAGTGCATCCTCCAAAGTTAAACTCTTATAAGTTTATGCAGGGCTCCAGTTTGTAAAAAAGGTCAAGTGTGTCTAAAAAAATCTTCTAGTGTCACAAATGTATAAACATGTACTATCAAATGAGTTCATTGCCAAGTAGGCAAGGCATGAGCGAGGTGGAAGACGCTCTGCAATGTTTTTAATGTGTTTTAAAAGATGATTTTTGCAAGTTTTCTTAATCTACAGTACTCCATATTTTGGATTCGGAATAAATTATTCACTCACTTGGATTTCGAGCCTTCGGGCTTCACGTTAATCGGCACGAACGTAATTGCTTTTATTCCGTGATGCAATATTTGTACAAATAGCTTTTGATTCGATTTATTTCATTTATTATATTTGAATCATTCTTAATTGAGGAGACAGGGGAGTGGTATTAATGTTTCATTTGGAGGGTCATTTCAATTGGACGTAACCATTTGAAAATTTACCCCCCTTCATTGAAACGTGTTGAAGAGAACAAATTGACTCTACGTACAATGATAATCAATTTGTGAGGATCATTCTGGTATCATTAAGAAAACGTTTATAATTGGGCTTTTAAGTAAAGAACAGACAAAGTGCTTATTAGCCCAATTTTTGTATCGTAGAATTAAGCATCGCTGCTTCTGCACAAAGAATCGTCTCAATGCGAGAAAATACGTTCCATGTACAAAAACCAACAAAGTATACAGTTAATACATATTTCGCACATGCCTGACATGCACTCTCTAAAAAAATTTAAACTAAATATTAAACATGCTACACACATATTTCTATACTTTTCTGCACAGAGTTCATAGAGTTCCCAATTTTATCAGAATACCCGCTGCAGGAACTGGCCGCCTCATGCGTTGTGTACCCTGGCGCTACTCGACATGTTACCTTGGTCGATGAGGAGATTTTCAAAATGCTGCTGACCGACCAACAGTCGTAAACTTAATTTGCACAAAACTCGATGAAAACTAAATGAAGGCACGATCTATTTGATGTTCATTTTTTACAAAAATGGTCTCTTAAATTAACTCTAATTATTGAACTTCTCTTTACCCCCGCAGGAAACGTGTTAACATATAGTTAGAGTCCTCTGACGTTTGCTCATCACAGTTTAAAGGTGTAGACAGCATGGGATAAGAATGTAAACTGTGTTGTATGTACTGGTGGTTCACGGGTATTACAAGAATTTTTATTGAACACTTTATTTGGCTTTTTGTTAGCTGAAATTTGTATGAAACAATGCAATAAACTAAACAATAAGAGCTTTGAAAAATTACCGACATCTAAGCACAGGGAAAATTGGAGCCACAATTTGTTCCATTAATTAACGCAGGTTAAAATCCAACGTTCAGTTGCGTGGGCGATATGTTAAATTTTTAAAGGTAAGAAAAATCCACTTACGTCCCTTATTTAAAAAAATGAAATAATTGAAACAGTTGATAAGATAAAATATAAAATAAGTAGGAAATGAAATACTTGCACAACTTTCAGATAACCCATGAAAAAATTTATGAAGATATCTCATGTACAATTAAATACCGAAGCGACTAAGAGTTGAGCGTATTGTTGTACGCTCAACTTCCGTAATTAAGCTTAGAAACTTTGCGCGTAACGTTAGAATCTATTGGAACATTAGTATAAAAGCTGCAGAGTTCATCGTATTTGACTAGAGTTGAGAGTTCCAATATTTGTCTGGAGTTAACAAATCAAGGTCATTACGAACCTTTAGCCGGAGCCAGGCTGTTATGGTTTTCATACGAATTCAAAAACACTGGGAATCAGTAGCTAGGTGTTTCTATTTTGCAAAATTTATATTTTTTCCTATTTAGATTTGATCTCCGGGTTTCTGGTTAGAAAATAGGCTCAAATAAAAACCAAGACTTATATTTCTCAAAAATGTAAACAATTTAGAGAGATTCATTTTATTTATATGTGAGAATATTACGTATTTTGCAACCATGTGACTGCATGGGTTATATGTGTACCGCCATGCAGTATTCAGTATTTCACTTTACCACACCGACAACTACATACATTGCTGAATGAAACTCGTATCTTAAAGAAGCCACTAATTGCCGTACCGTAAAACTGATTGCGTGAGAACAATAATACTTGCCAGTAAATCTTTGTTCGCTCTGTTGTGAAAGGCTTTTCTAAGTCCATTGCTTCCATGTACAGCGATAACAGTAATCAATTTTAAATATCACTAAGACTATGACTTTCAATAATAAGCACTAAATGATCAAAGTACAAATCACAGAATAATGACTTCCCTGTCCGTGATCATCGGCAGCTCAAGCATTGCGGCCTTGCGGCTGCGGTACAGCGAGCGCCGCAATTGCAGTTCGCTGCGTCCCATTATCACTGCAAAATCCAAATTTTCCATTGAACACCGCGTAGCTGCGGCGCATGGCATCCTCGTTGGCTCGACTGTCACAGCGAGTGTTACGTTTCGTTATACGCAGATCAGAGTGTGGGACTCGGCGTGACGTTTCACAGCGTCACACTGCTCGTCAAGCTATAGCGCCCGTGGCTTCCTTCCGACCGGCGAGTAACGCGGGCATCGCCGCCGCATCAACGACTAATCGCAGACGACGGAGATAAAGTGCAGCTTTGTGAGGTTGTTTGGTCCGAGAGGTTTGGACAAGGGATATCAAGCGCTCATTGAAGCGCGGGGAGAGAAGAAATCTGCTGCTGCTTCTAACAAGGGGTGGCTTGCGCATGAAATTGAGGTGTACTTTGAAGAGGAAACGATCCAATGTTTGATCTCGTGTGCGTTTGTGGATGCTGCGATTTTTTGATCGGGGTTTCTTGCTTGTGTCTCTCATTATTGTGTGTGAATTATTGAAATTATTGAATGTGTGGAAGAGGTAATTATAGAGTTTTGTGTTACTGCAACCAGCGGTTTTTCTTTTGTAATTGACCAGTTTTCAGGTATTAATTTCGAGTTTTTTACGAACGTATGCAGAAAATTGGAAAAATTTCAGATAGTTTCAACTTTGTGTGGTGATTGAATACCGTGATATTGACGGTGGAGAATTTCTGAATGGGAAGTTTTATCAACAATTGATAATTCTTAAAAAAATTATTCTCTACTATAGTTATTTCCTAGAGCATACTTTTCATCAACAGAAATTGGATTTTATATTCTCATAGAGTGTACTTTCTTGCATCGTTCAACGTGATACAACATGTTTATAATATATATTTGTGCATCTTGTATGTCTTACGAATATTTCAGCTTTTCAATTGCTCATCAAAAACTGCACATTGTAGATTATAAGGCAATGGCCCAAATTGCTCAATTTCTAGTCACTGTGGTTTTCTGCAACTGGCTCATTTCCTATTCGGGTCAGCAGGTATATAACGTTACTTTTTCGGTTTTCTCCTTCTTAGTCTTTATTGAAAGTATAATTAGATTTTTGTAATTCATTGCTGACTTGCATTCACTGGCCAAACCATATGTCACATTGACAGTATATTTCCCCTTTGTACACAATTGCTTTTTGGAGTAGCACAATACGCCGCTGTTATTTTAATACAGGACCTTGAGAAACTCTTAAACTTTTCATTTTAATTTGCCTGAAACAGGAAGCTGAAGTGAGCTGAGTTCGATGATACATGAAAAATTTAAAAATTCGCTATTAGTGCAGAATTGATTGACCGACAACAGAAATTCTTCAATTTTAGAAAAACCTATGGCATTTTTCAACATGTTTTTTAATCGATTTTTATACTGCAAAGGAACAAACATCTTGTCTTCGAATCACGTACTCACTGATATTCAACAGTTGACTTACTCCAAATGGTTCATAACCGAGTATTCGTTCAAAGCGATGAAAAATTAGAAACACGGGTGAATTAACTTTAAATTGAAATCGTCAAATTGTATTATATATTTAATGAGTTCCAAACCCACCTGAGATAATTGCATCCACTTGTTTCCAGAGAGAACAATACTATGTATTAAACCTATATCGCCATTTAAAAATCTGAAAATCTTTGTCAATTAAAGTTAATAAAAATTAATTAAAAATTGATCCGTACATACCTCTTTGTTTTGAACATTTTCAGCTAGTCAATCATCGCACACTGTCTAAGGTCCAGTCTGTCATAATTATAAGAATTTTTTTACCCATACGAATTCAAAAGCATACTTTACAGCTGTCAACGCGATCATATTTACACGAGAACAATGATTAAATTTAGCGTCGGCATTTATTTTCGTTGAGTAGAAAAGGTAAATTTTCTTTCACTAAGTTACTTTTTGGTAAGTTCTAATTTAACAACTCACTTCTCAGCCCGGGATTTTCGCTAAGATACTGAATTCATTTTTGCATCCATGACCATCGTTGCTAATATATTCTCTTCTTACAATAGCATTACGACCCACAACATCGCAATTCTGGCCGAAATAAATGCACAGTCCCCGCACCTGATTGTTGGCGCCTTAACACTGTACAACCCTACGTATTGTTGAATTTTACATTTAATTACAATAAATATTAACTTAGGCTTCTAGGGCTTTTCTAAAAATTTAAACTAAATCCTTTATATATCTCCGCTTGCTATCTGCCATTTTCAAAAAATTAAAATAAAAACCAACCGTTGCATTATTGCTGGTGTGACCCAACTTACGTTTTGTTCGTTTATTCCTCACACCCAACGCGCCAGAACATCAGCTTGTTTCAGCTACAGCCCCTCAAAACACCGACAATCACGGTAAAGGACCCAAGTCAAACACTTCGGATGACATTGAACTTTTTTTTATTTTGCTCGCGTTCTTGCGTTCCAGAAATCTCTTAGTTCTCAGCACTAAAAAATAATGAGAAAGCGTTATTCTTGTAATTTTCTATCAGGCATAACAGCAAGCCGTAACGGTAATCTTCGACCTGGACTGAGCGGTTTTATCTGTTTTCGCTGCACCACGCCCGGCAATGGACGGAAGATTTCGGTGGCCAGGTGGGCAGCAAAACAATTATATTATTCTTGGTGGAGCGATAAGTGCAGTCTTCTTACCCAGTACAATTTTGCCTGGTCAAGCGTTTACAAGGCTGCAGCGTATTTTCTTGTTTTTTCCTAACCTAATAGTCATCAATAGGCACAAAATTTTTTACCGTGTACAATAATTGCCTCGTTTTCTCTCAGAGCATTATGACGAACTTTCATCTCTGGTGATTCAACTAAGTGTTTCGTAGATTAAATTGTACTTTTAATAGTGCAGGGCCTAGCTAGACTGTAATCTCTCGCTCGGGATCGGCAAAGAGCTGCAGCCACTATACGCACCGATCTGTACCCCTCATTCAGAGGACTGGGTCTCCACTGCAGCAGCTTCGGTCCGACTCCTTACCCTCAGGCTGCAGCTACTCGTTTAAAAAGACCATTTTTGTGTGCTCCATTCGAATAATACATGAAAGTTATAGAAAATCTATGCAAGAATTGTTACATTTGTATAGCAATGCTTGGCATGTTATCCAATTAAGAAACTGTCTAGCAGTCAGAGGGTTTTTTCAACTTTGATAGAAAATCATCGAACGCATAATCTAAAACATGAATCAAGTTTCAAATTATAATTTTCTCCTCACTATTATTTTAAACAGGTGTATTGCAAGTACTGAAGGAGTACATTCCAGTCCCTGCGAGGTAGAGCTGAACTCTTACCACGTTAACACGTTTCCTGCGAATGGACCCACCCGTGATCACTGAAGGGATCTTCATAATACTGCTGACCTACCTCCAGCCACCAACTCAATTTTTAGAAATACTAAATGAAAGCGAAATGAAGGCACAATCCGGTGAATTTCTTCTATTTTTTTAATTCCTTACAACAATTTGTGTTATATTTGAATTGAATATTGAATTTCAGTTTAACCCATTCCTGGAAACGTGTTTACTGCGTTTGCGCGGTTGCAACGGTCGGTTTGGTTAGGTTGGACGTAGCAGAATTGAAATGCCTTCTTTACTGCTTGATTACATTTTTATCCTTTCAACGAAGAGGGAAAAATGTAATTGCACGATTTAATTGTACGATAACATTCTAACTTCAGCACAATAGTTTAATTTAAATAAAGGGAGAGAAATAATTGAAATGCAATCATAGGTACTGGTACGTGACAGAACAATTTACCTAGTGGAACACTTATGTACCAATATGACGTCAACGTGTTAACTATCGTATGTACACGTGTCAGTGCACTGACTTTGTCTCTGAAATGACGAGGAAGCGCTCGTCTGAACCTGAGTAGAGCAGAACCCCGAAAACCTGTAATATTAACACTTTTGATGTTATCGTATGTTGGTACCCACGTAGAGCGGGACCAGAAGTGCGCACCTCATTGAATTAGTGCGCAGCGAGAACTATTTTCAGAGTCTGATAGACACACGACCAAATCTGTGTTGAATTGAGCCCTCTCTCAGCAGCGGGACGCAGACACCTCGCTCGGAGCAGGCATGCAAGGCATCAGCAAGAGTTTGGACGCCGGCGCGCCCTACTCCCAGGCAGTAATGGCGGTCACGCTTTAACCGCCTCTAAAACTCGGATATCACGAGACATCGCCGCCAACCGCGCTTCTGTCGCGGAAACCAGCAATGAGGGTCTTCATTCACCACAATCATAGGCAACGTCTCCATTAGACCTCGAGAAAATTAAATGTTCGTCTTTGTAAATCGATGCTCCGGGCTATGTATTTCTAGAATTCAACCGATCATGGTCGATATTCGCGGCACTCAATCTTGGAAACATTTTGTTAATGAAATTAATCTGAATCCCCAGCTTTTAGGGAACTTTCTGCTCTCAAAATTCTCGAAGGAATTGAATGTGTAGGATTACTATATGAATGTTTTTGATTTATTGACGGTGCCTCAAGAGAGGTAATTGTACAAACTGTTTCATCTTGATTATTTACTTTATAACAAATAATGAAATATGGAAAGGCAATTTCTTAATGTGGTATCTGAAATGAATCGTTCTCTTTTTGAAGATATTACGTGATAATACTGTACACAGGATAGAGTATAAACTGGAAATGGCATAGAGATATAGACAATTTGTGAGTATAAAAGAAATGAGACCTATTGTTCACCAATACAAGATGATCAAAACGTAGAACAACACCCACCACCAACAATAAACAAAGAAACAAAACAAATTAGACAATAAAAGGTCAGGCTGCTTGAACGAATTATGAATGAGTTGTTGCCATATGTCGAATGAGAGTGAAATGAGTGGCAAAGGTTTCGCACGAGCAAATAAGAGGAAAAAAAAATGGTTTTTGGACTATAATGAGGTGATCTCATGCAGCAGCTACAAAAATATATGAGGTATGAAGTGTGAAAACGGAACCTGTAAGTAAAAATAGAAAACAATTGTATTACTAACAGTAATTAAAAGAAGTGTAGATCTAGAAAAATAAAGTCTTGCAAATATGCATGATAGCTGTAGAGTATAGGGAAAAAGGATTCGAAGAAAGAAATCCTTGAACACAAAAATGAGTAATGTGAGAAATGGAAAATAAAACAATACATCATGATGAGAGATTTGAAGGAAAAGTCATATAGTTAAGAAATCTAAAAGTGGGCTTTAAAAAGTTTGATTTACGCGCAATTGATCAAAATGATTTATTATTTTTGAAAACTTTGGTATGGAGCTCAGCAAGAAGAAGCAGAGTGAAAGAGTTAGAATGAGATGCTGCAAGCTTAAAACTGAGTGCTAAGCCTAAGGTTGTCGGTAATTCGCACAAAAAAGGTTTTCTGACCTTAGACTAGAGCTTTACATCGACACTAGTGGTCATCGACACTAGTGGTCACCAAACTTCTTCTCTAATTCGGTGAACTTTTCTAATTCCGCTTATAAAAATCGCTTTTGTTTGCAAACATCGCTCAAAAACGCGTGGTATTCAGTGAATGCCGAACTAATAGGAAATTCTTTGTTCGATATCGTTTGACATTTTCTGTGAAAATATACAGTTTACTTCCAGTTTTCAAATTTTCCTATTTCTCTTCTTGTGCGTTCCTTTCCGAATTCGTCGTCGTCTTTTTTTCACAGGGACAAGTTTCCGCGTATAACTCACTGTGTATTTTTATTTATACGAGCAGTTCCTTTCTTTCAACAAAATCAACAGATCGTCGTTTTGAGGGCTGTTCGACCACTTGTGAGTGATCCTAAATCCACGTATGCCAATGTGGCCGGGTTGACAACATTGGTCATCCTAAAATAAGCACTAAATGTGCGTATATACGTCTAGTGTAAAAATATAGATATGTCACATTTGTATAATCATTACTTGAACATTAACGAAAGGGGGAGAAGAACTTAATAACAAAAATATTACATGAACCTACATCCACTCATAATTTTATACGTTTATCTGCCGCAAAAGCCTGAAGCCATATGGGTAAATCTTCCTTCGTTACAACAAATTTTGAGGAATCTCGGTTTGCACGATGAGCGAGAGACTTCACACAAGATCTTTTGAATCCTCGTTTTTTTTATCTCCATATTTTACACTAATTCAGTGCAAAGGAGAGATGCGAAGTTCTTGGATTTTGAAGCATGAGTGCGCGGAATTAATAGCTGTAAGAAATAATAAGAGGATAATAATGTTACTTTTAATTTCTCCCCAAAAGTATTCTTCAAAATTACAGGCATCTACGTTCGGATTCATGAATAATTCATAACATTGTGAAAATGACGAACAATTTTCATTGATTATTCATGAGCTCACGTATGTTACAACGATGAGAGACAGCTTGAGACAGTAGACGTAAATGTGTCAATCAAATATTTTATTGGAATTCACGTGCCCCTCAAATGTTGATTGGAATTACTTGATCATAACAATTAAATTTAAATTCAAAACTCTACAAAAATTTCGTTCTCTACGAAGACAATTTAACATCGTTTTGATATCAAATTTCGATTGAAGTTGCGCGAAAGCAGTAGCGTAGTGAGAAACATCGTGTAATGCTTGATTTTCAAAGTAAATTTATTTTCTTGCTATTATCTAGTAGAATATGAGCATCGTTCAAAATTTGAACGATCAGCTCTCAAGTAAGCTACCAAATTTAATTGAAAAATTTACCATACTGCAGCGGCTAATTTCCTCACAACAAATTTCTCTGCGGAAATGCAGTGTTAACACGACCTTCAGTATTCGTATACGAGTACGAAGGAAGTCCAAAGCATGTCGACCTTCCCTCATCGGAGGCGCCACCGACCAACCGATATTTCCGTGTTGCATTTCAGTTGCCTGAGTTGAATATTATGTTAAGTATGCGTTGGGCGTGATCGATAATCTCCTGTACGAGAAAAGTGTCATAATGGTGCAGGTGATGCAGGAAGCGCCTCCCCCTCCATCAACGCGAGGCTGCACCATCGAGGGGCTCGGGTCGCGCTCAACGTGTGGGTTGTTGTCGCGCATCTGCGGACTTGCAGATCTCAGGGTTGTGGAGTTGCAGATCTCAGGGTTGCGGACTTGCAGATCTGCAGAATTGAAGATCTCAGGATTGTGGAGTTGCGGCTCTGCGGGCTGCGGACTTGCAGATCTACATAATTGCAGATCTCAGGGTTGTGGCCTTACAGCTCTGCGGGTTGCGGACTTGCAGATCTGACGATTGCGAACTTGCGGATCTCGAGGTTACAGACGAGAATCTACGGGTTGCGAACTTGTAAATCTGCGGATTGCCGGCTTGCGGATCTGTCGATCGCGGACTTGCAGATTTTCGGGTTGTTGACTTTCAGATCGACGGCTTGCGAACTGGACGACGTGTGAATCTGCAGACTCGTAGGCTGTGGACTTGAACTGCAGATTTATAGACGAGTAGAGGCTCGAGGCTCTATACTTGTAGAGGCTCGACTTGCACATCTACAAAAACCTGCGTACCTGACGCTCAACGAATCAGAGTTCAGAAAACGATGAGGACTATTATGTAGGCCTCGTCGCTTCTCTACGCGAATAAGCTTAGAATCTTGCATTAAGTTGGTGATGATAACATTTAGGGTTAAGTCGTAAATGATGTTAACGCATGACTTATTTTCAAGAAAGTCACCATTCTACTTCCCAGTAGAATAGTGACTTCTATGTTTTATTTATGTAGAATGGAAGAACAAATCATTCATAAATGAACATTTTTCACGGGGTGTGATAAGGGGTACGTAAAATCATTGAAGAATAAAAGCTTTCAAATAAAATCATTTGTCACATTTTTTAGTGTACGGAAACATTAGTCAACAGCGTACGGAAACGCAACAGCTGAATCTCGTTGGCAACCCGATATGAAAGTTCCATCAGATACGTTTTCGAGGATTTCTTGGAGAATTGCGTTCATCATCAACATCGAGTCGACCTTCAAAAATAATTTGTACGCTAGCTCGCATGTGTGTAAAAAGATTACCCATCGAAGCTATTGATGAAATATTTTTTCTTTCATTCTTTATTCTCACCTCAAGTATTCTTTTTGAATTGGGCATGAGAATTTTACATCGAAGTATCCGTTTCTAGCTCATGATATACTACGCATTTCTGAAAACTTACATCCTGGTGCAAATAGCCCCAGCATCCCTTATGAAACACGATACTCGTTCTTTTACTTAATAAGGAATATTCCTATGAGTATTTGGAAGAAATATTTCACGTCCACGCACAATGAAAATAATTGTGAAGCATTTATATTAAACGTGCCACAAGCGCGGCTCAAAAATTCTATCTTCCATTTCATTGGATTTTCATGAATTAAACATTGAAACATTGGTGACGAGTAGAATCGTAAAGACGAAGAAGAAGTATGATACTAACATTGGTACTAGGTTGGTTACCCAAGAAAGTTAAATGAGAACAGTAATGATGATGACTGCAAAAATAAATCTGACTGATTTTCTTAGATTATTTACTGATCAGATTTACTTTGTCTCACCTGAACTCTGAGCTAACAAAATCACTGTGTGTTGCTTCACTTTTTAGTAAAATCGTTCGTGAAATTGCGGAAATCGTGAGTAATACAACTGTGAAATTAGACAAGGTCAAGCTGATTTTCGGGTATTTGTTTATTCATCAGATAGGCTTAGTAAGCCAGGTTATTGCTTTACAAACCAATTAATAACACTAGGATTGTCGCTCGTGCTGTCTTGACGGTTCGATAGTTTCCTAAAGAGTTCCTGGAAGAGGTCGCAGCATAATCAAACCCTCAAGCCGAATAAAGGGGCCAGAAAATTTCCTCCAAAGTGTTGGTCTACCCTTGTACGAGCAGCAAGCGGCTCTTTAACCGATGGAAATGGCGTGTTTCCCAAGCTCCAACAGTTAGCTCTGAAATAAACGTCTCATCGATCAACAAAAACTGCTTTTTTGGGAGATATATTTTCAAATGTACTAGTATTTGGAAGTATAGTGATAAACGCTGTAGTAATAGCAGGCACAAAAAAAATAATGTAAGGAATACAGAGTAGTTTTTAAGACTACTAAAAAATTGTAGAAGACTAGCTTTATCAGAAATTCAGTGGTTTCATTAAAATTTCTAAGATGAGGAAAGATGGGAGAAAAAATAATGGCATCTTGTTTTTATAGCACACGTTGAAGATATCCTGTAGATTTAAGATTTGGACTATTTATAGTAGCACTGTGATTATCATCTTTTACGCACAAGTTACTCACCTGAACTAGAGTCGCAAATCGGAAAAACTGTAACTAAATTTAGTGAGTGTCATTTTAGTACTATAAAATGCGATACCAGCCTCACGACGACGGGCAATATTTTCAGTATCCTGCAGACGTGCCCGCATATGTCATGCAGATTTGAATTTTATTTCTACGAACAGGACGATTGTTGATAAATGAAGAATAACTGTAGAGGTAGCGAATGAGAGGCTATGTTTTTCTTAACAATCCTGAAACATTTAAATCAAGATTTAGAAGACGTTTTGGCATTTGAAAATTTTACAAGTCAGTTTTTACTCGCAAGAATAGTTAATCAAAAGCATGATTATTGAATACATTGTTGCTAATTCACCAGGTTTGAAAATTGGAATGTGAATGACATTGTCGAAGAAATGATGCCAAGAGATAGTGACTTCAGGAAGATTTCAGTTCTTTTATACGTAAATTTTTAACGTTCACTTATGTGTAGTGAGTTTCAGCAAGAAATTACTTTCATGATCGGAGTTTTCATAACCTGGAAGACATTTGCATCCAACGAGATTAATTACTAACGTATTGACTCTATGACCAGGGCGAAGTCACCTTCTTTGGTTCAACAAACTCAAACAAACAACGTTGTTTTCTAAAGAAAGTATTTGTTAGATACAAAGGCCACCACCTTGAACCTACATTGTCCCTCACTCACATTTAATATTGAGAAATTAGCAACACATCTTCGTAGATCGCAATAATGTTCCTAAGATATACAATCACAAACGGAACGCTCTTTAATGCTGACTTTTCTCATCAGGTTTTCTTTTTTGAGCGAGAAGGAGCGACCACCAGATCGCACAAGGATCATTAACGTGACAAGAATGACGCGCTGAGGAGTCCGGACTCGGGATAACTTGGGAAGGAAGACCGGGAAATTTTCGAGATTCATCGAGGCCAGTTTTTTTGGTCGGGTTTTGAGTGGACAAAATACAGCGATGACGCAGAACTAAGGAAGCGGCGCGCAGCCTCAAAGGCGCCTTGCGCCTGCGGAGCGAATTGCAACCGTGCACCTATCAAGCGAACACTTTTTTAAGGCCAAAAAAAGGCCTGTTATCCTCTTTTAGTAGACAAGAAAAGACCCTGTTATCCTTTAGAGAAGCTTCCTTCATGGAAAATTCACGACACGGAGGACAGTGAGCTGATAAACCTATTTTCTCAGAGACAATGAGATCTTCGTCGATAAAAAATCCATCAGCTTTCGACAGTCATACCTGCCACAAAAGAAAGAATCGTGCTCTTTCCTTCACACCGCTATGTTGTACAGTGGGAAATTGACTAGCCATTATCATTGAACACGCACGAATAATTTTATAGAGCTATGTATGTTTAGTACGTAATCATTCCAACTTCAAACACGTCATGATTGTTATATATTTAGGGACGTATTCTCAATGCCAATCTTTTTGTGGATCTCAACACTGAGATGAAGTAAGATGCTAGACTCAATTTGAAAAAAAAAAATTTACCTAACTTTGCTGGGTGGTCCCTTCAATCCTCTGCTGCATAAAAAATGCAACAGATATTTCTTCTCACGAAATGTAAAATGTTTTGTCAAACTCTGTCAAACTAAATACATTGACCAATAATCAAGGTTTGATTTCATGACTTGAAAACTTAACAATTATTTACTTCAAATTTATGAAGTTATTTACAACTTGTTGTCGATATGTTGAGCCCAATGATGGAATTCAATTAAAAAATCCCACTTATTTAAGCCCTTTCTGAATTTAATTTTGAAATATATTTCCACGGTTTTGTAATTCCAACACTGAATACGATGAATTACAGTACCTAAGGCTAAAACATCGCTGTCACAATACAACATATAAACGTGGCTTTAAAAATCCATCATGATAACATCGAGTAGAACAATTTTCGTTCATTTTTTTAAACTTGAAGAAAGCCCAGCCGAATACAAACCCGCTGTCATTGGAAACAACATTTAAACGTGCTGTCATGGGATACAAAATTTAACCGTGGCTAGAAAAAATACATAAAAACATCAAGTAAAACAATTTTCATTTTTCCTGATTTAAGTTGAAGATTTTCGAGCCGAATTCCAACTCGCTACAGTTGTACAGAGTTGATAGAAGGTCATAAACAACCAATTCCTCCCTCACTCGAGCTCCCTCATCCACTCCAGCATGGAGTAGTCCATCGCTCTCACATCTCATGGGTTACAGGACCCATTATGCACAAACCTCTTATGCACAGTGTAGTGTCTTGCACGTCTCTAGCACGTGTAGTGTCTTGCACGTCTCCTGCACGTGTGGTGTCTTACACGTCTCCTGCACGTGTAGTGTCAAGGGTGGGCGAAATTCACGCAATGAACACAGAAGAACCTTGCAACTTTGTCTGAATGGGTGAAGTGCGCACCCTCTGGTAGCTTCTGGGTTCAAAATATAGCTTTTCGGTAGTTTTGAAGCAACGCGGTGCTCTGCAGCGCTGACCGCAAGTAATTATTGCCAGCTGTGTGGAAGTGCATACAACAATTTGAAGATATAGGCGCTGGGGGAAAAACACTTGTGGGGGCTAAGAAGAATCGTCAACCCGATTTATAAATTTAGTGGAAATGTTGAGCTTGAAATCAATCAACAAGTATCAATCCAAAGGCTGAGAGAGAAAAATGATCAACATATTTCAACGGAAATGTCGAGAGTATAATGAGCAAATTTTAATCAAATGCCCATTAATAAAGTGCGGAGCATACAATTTCCATTTCGATTGTGAACAGCATTCACTTTTTTGCCTGAAAACAAGTAATTCGTGAACAATTTCGATCAAAAATGGAGAGCAGGTGTGTACAGTCGTCAACTTGAAAATTTGAATGGATTGAACCAAAAAATTTTCAACCTTAAGACCCAGAATGATTGTGGTAAAATATATGAAGTGACCTGCACATCAAAGCAGAAAAAGAAAATGAAGAAATGCAGAGAAGCTCGCAGCGAGATGACAGGAAGATTCTGGCAGCAAAAACACAGTCCGCCTTCCGGTCCTCAGGAACTTTTTAAAATCAATTTCCAGCTACCTCTGATCCTCAAATACTCACAGTCACTGGGAGGACAGGCACAAAATAAAGGTAAAAAGTACACATAAAAAGTGAAAGAAGTGAAAAATAGCTCAGTGGTTACATCAATTGAAAATCGATCCGAAAACTTACCATGCATAGTTACGTAATTAATCATTAGGGTTATTATTTCTATTCCTTGAACAAGGGAACGAAAATAACAGGCAAACGTATTTTCATACTGTTTTAATTGCACGACCTTATTCTAACACGGGACAGCTTGCCTTGGGATCTGACATAAGAATACTATAAGAAAGAGATAAACAATAATTAATTCAAGAGTTTTTCAAGATAAAAAATTTGCGTCGGAAACGTAGCACGTCTCTCAATCTTGAGTTTGATATCTTAAAATACGAGAAGTATTATTGCGGTCTTAAAAAATTCTCTCCTTTTTACATTACAAGTATTTGTTCGAATATTTATGGTAAAGTATAATTTACAGCGCTCTTTTAATATAGACATTCATAAAATACCATGAATGTCATATCACAGAGCAGAATACTTATCACTCTAAACCCAGTCAGGTTTTCAACTTGATTAATTGATGACCTAACCTTAAGCTATAAGGTTACATCACATTAAGCTGGTAAATTTTTGGTATCACAACAAACTCAGCGCGGATCGATGACCTCTCAAGCAATAGACAATTTAATTAAAGATGTTTCCAGGAAATATTATTGAAGCAGAAATAATATTCTCAGGATATTTACAGAAAATTTTGCTTGTATTGCTAAGTTTTCGTGCCTTTGCTACTCGTAGTCATCAGGCTGACAACTCGCCACTCCAGGTGCGATTTCATTGACCAGGACGAGTCCAATCTGCTTTGAGGGACTCAGGGCGATGACGACGTGCCGTAGGACTCAAAAACTCGCTTACAGATAAAAGTCTAATTAACCACTGCACAATGGGCAACGTTTGTTTGCGGAAATCCTTAATCCAATTATAATATTACTGATCATAAAGAAAGCCGGATTTTTGCAACAAGCAACAGGAGTAACAGCGTTTTCAGGGTACATCAAACCTGACAGTGCAGAGATACGTACCGGGTGGCCCAGCGAAGTGTGGACAAATAAAAGTTAGATTTTTTCAGTTGTATGAAGGCAAATCAAAAAAAATCATGTATATAAATAAATGAGATAAGTATTGTCTTTAATACCATTCAAAAATTATTTAACATATCCTCCATTCTTCTTGATAACCTGGCGGAGACGAGGGATCACTTAATCACACATTGCAAGCACAGTTTCGGCGTCAATTTCTGCCCAAAATTTGGTCAGTTTTTGCTTCAGAACCTCCATACTTGAGTGGGATACAGCGCAGGACTTCTGCTCCAAGATAGACCATATCCCAAAGTCCATTGGATTTAAATCAGGAGAAGATGGGGGCCATAGTTCCTTGGGCCAAAACGACTTGAAATTGTCTTTGAGTCAGTTGTGGACCAATCTGGCTGTGTGAGAGGTTGCTCCATCCTGCTGAAGTGTAATTCCTTCATTTTCAGAGACTTTCCTCACCCAAGGAACAATTTCATTCTTTAACATCTTCAGATGAACATGTCAATTGATTTTGACACCAGCCTCGATGAAAATTAAAGGGACGTTTTAGACCTGTGGATGTAACCCCTGCCCACACCATGATCGAAGCTGGTTTTTGTCTCCTGAATGAAGTTATCGTTCAACAGGCACTGAATCTTGGAGCAGAAGCTGTACCTCACTCAAGTGGGGAGGTTCTGAAGCAAAACCTGACCAAATCTTGAGCAGAAATTGACGCCGAAACTGTGCTGGCCACGTGTGATCAAGTGATCCATCGTCTCCACCAGGTTATCAAGGAGAAAGGAAGATATGTTGAATTATTCTTAGATGTTATCAAAGATAATGCATTTCTCTTTTGTTTGATACATGATTCGTTTTGATTGGCCTTCATATAAGTTAAAAAACCTAACTTTTATTTGTCCACACTTGCTGGGCCACCCGTTTCATGAGTACTGTTCATCATTTCAAGCGTTGCTTACACCAGTTCATGTGTGAACCCATGAAGAATTTTTTTCAATACTTTGTCTCTGATTATTCCCAACGTAATCAACACATAAATTTTAAAAAAATGAGCGAGTTTTTGACGTATAGCAAAGCATCATATAGCACAATATATTGCCTTACTCGACAAAGCCTTTAACGAGAGCAGCAACTTCTTCTCCCAGTACCTGGGCCGGCTCAGGGTGCTAGGGTTGACTCAGAACTCAAAGTGCTAGGCTCAGAGTGCTAGGGTTTGCCTCGGTCAAACCACCAGGGTAGTTTGACCGACGCGAACAGGCTAGGAACCATATTTTACTACAAGAACTTAGCGACACGCAAAGAGAATTTATCGAAGGAGAAAAAAACATTGTACAATAACATATCGCCGGAAAAACAAAGGGGAATTTTTTCCGTCGATGCTGTGTAAGAAATCAGTGAAGAGGCTACAGAGAAATTATATACGCGGTGTCGCAATTGATCATTGGTAAAATAGAGGGAAATTATGCACTATGAAGCAATAAATCACTGATGAAACTAGGGGGAAATTCTGTAAGCTGTTTTACAACGTTACGAAGACTAAATGTCAATGCCGGTGAGCTCATTATAATTTACTGTACGTATATGTCTCATAAAAATTAAAGAAAATGCTCATGTTCCAAATTTTGCCATGAATGCTCAATGAATTGCCGTATGGCTGATGTTTCTCTGCTATCGTACGCCTTTTGCTCGGATGTCCGGCTACGTTGAAGGGAATCTTTCCCGTTCATCAAAGCATTTATTTCCGTAGTTTTCATTGCAATGCATACCGTGTGGCCAATAGCCATTATTTTTGTTAGAGTCTCAAAGTTTCAAAAGTTTAAAATACGAGTACATTTCTTTTGGTGACTACGCAACATTCATTAAACTTTTCGCTGAAATTAAAGCAAAAAATTTGAAAAATCTCAACCAGAACAATATGAGTTTTGCTGCCAAACACCCGTTAATGAATTTTCTGATGATCTTTACTTGAAGCAGTCTTCCTCATTCCGCAATGTAGGAATAATTTGTTCTCAAATCTATTTGTTTTAGACCACAGAAAGAATCAACGCATATTTAAAACAAAGTTGATCATCCTGAATCTTCGAAACAGCATTTTTCAGTTGAAATAGAATTTGAGGATTTTAATAAATTGAGACACCGAATTATCATATTAAAAATGTTAGCGGAACAGTTTCGGATTTGGGTGGAAAACATGGAACATGCGTGCGATGTAAAAAAGGCAACATATTCTCGATTTGTGGACTTGAAACTTTTCCACATGATGATGAAGTAAGTGCCAGTTTTGCATGCACACATTCAAGTGCATATGTTCGTCATGATCGAGCGGTAAAAATCGAGCTAAACACGACGTAAATATTGATTGAGTCGTGCCATTTGTTTGGCTGCGTTAAACTTGTAGCCTGGAAATTACCTGACCTTAAATGCGTACAAATGCTCAGCTTGGTTACCAAGCGTTACAGTTCGTTCTTCACTCTATGACGTAACTTCTACATTGGTAAACTTCGATTTGTCAACTACTAATAGGAGACAATATTCCTGAACATCACCGCTTTCTTCCGATCCCATTAAAATCTATCATTCCATGTGTACTTGCTTAGTCGAATCCCTACCAACCTCCCCGCCACGCACCGCCTCCCCTAGCATGCCGAGCTCCTCACACTCCTGGTCCCCCGCCCCTCCCTTCAGGTTGGCGTCCCCCGCATGTGGGTCCCGGCCACTAACGCGCGGAGACTCGCTCTGAGGTGCGTGACGCCGGCGCAGGGGGGAGGGCGCTCTAATATCGGCGGCGGAGAGGCGGCAGCGCTACCGGGAGCTGAGCTCGCTGTATCGCTCCTTCTAGTCGCCCTTTGTAGACGCAAACACTGACTTATGAAAGAGCTATGAAGACGCAAACACTGACTTATGAAAGGGCAATAAAGACACAAACGCTGACTTATCAAAAAGCTATGAAGACGCAAACACTGACTTATGAAAGAGCCATGAAGACGCAAACAATGACTTATGAAAGAGCGATGAAGACGCAAACACTGACTTATGAAAGAGCGATGAAGTCGCAAACACTGATTTTTGAAAGAGTGATGAAGACGCAAACACTGACTTATGAAAGAGCCATGAAGACGCAAACAATGACTTATGAAAGAGCGATGAAGACGCAAACACAGACCTATGAAAGATCGATGAAGTCGCAAACACTGATTTTTGAAAGAGTGATGAAGTCGCAAACACTGATTTTTGAAAGAGGGATGAAGACGCAAACACTGACTTATGAAAGAGCAACGATCACGCTTGTCACCCGCAACTCGAATTATGGTAAATGTTGCACAAATGATCGAGCAGTTTTCCCTGATGCGCGCAAGCTCACAGACTTGCGTCGGATGCGTGCAGTGAGCGTAGTTGAACACGTAGATGCGTTGACATGGGATCATAAAAGTCGTATAAATAGCGCTCTAGAAACTGGCTTGGTGTCACATATAGCAGCAGAAAGGTGAACGTCGTATTGATTTCCTTTCAAACGCCTTCCATACCATATAGACCTAATTTTATATTTGGTTTCAATGGAATTTTTTGCTCAATGCTGATTCCGTCAGAATGTTGGTAAAATTGAATGAATATTATATTGTTGTGATTTTTATGGCTCATCTAAATCAGCTGCCTCAAAATGTTTGGAATTAGTTTTTTTAAATAAGTATTAGAATCTACAGTAATCGTTTGTGATAGAACTTCGGGAATAGGAAGATGATTTAATTTTCATAATGAATATTTTCTATCATTCAATCAATCAAGACCTGATGAAGAAAATCAGTAATAATTATAATTCGAACGTTAGACACATTGGAAAAGATTCAATTTATCAATTCTACGAAAATAATTGCATCTTTGCTAACCGCAGTGCATCTCTAACCGTTACACTTATCAAATAAAATCTAATCTCCATGTTTCTGACGTAAGTCTTATCTTTTGCGAGTGCACTTTCCTAAGAGGAAGAACGTGAAGAGTGAAAGTTTTTGGAAATCTCTGTGCAAGACAAATATAGAGAGAAGTTCGCTTAGCGCTGTGTTTTCAGTTCAGGAACTTTATTTTTGCGACGTTTAACCGTTTCTCGATCAGTGTTATCACATCAAATATCTTTGGAACGGTAATGAAAAAGATTCACTTTCTTGACCATCGCAACTGAGTCGTTATCAGTACTGTAAATATTTAGAGCAGAAGATCAAGTAAAAATTCACTGCTATTTAAAAAATCATACTCTAAAATTCTGTATATTCCTCCCAAGCAATTAGAATCCATGTTCGGAACCATCATCTACGTAACATAGAATTCATGCTCGCAGCTAAGAAATATCAGTAACAATAAAAAGAGGATAGCGGTAAACATTTGAAATAAGGAGATAAATCAGCTGATCTCAGAGCTTGCATCAAGCCCCTTGCTTATAAAAATATACATCAGACATCAGCGCGCCAAACAGAAATTTTAGTTCGATCACAATTCAAAATTCAATTTTTTGGGTATAAAAAGAAAGTGTTACACATTCTCGCCATATGGATTTAAAACTTGTAGAAAAATCCGTACTGAAATTGAGACAAATTCACTGAACTAATGCGATTTAGATCAAAATTTATCAAGAGTATTCCCCACACCTACCACAAGGATCGTTTTTGTAAGAAAGCTCCAAGTAAAACAGTTTTTATTAAATCTTTTCTTCCCTACGTTTAATATTAAAATTAAATCAAACATACAAACAAAAACCACAAATGATGACAGATCAAGAAATCAGAGACGACCTCCAAGCCTGACAGGACAAAAGACAAATTTTCTCTACTTGCTATATATGGAAAAGTTCTACCGTTATTTATCGGAAGTTTCAGTTTTATCCGTGAGCCTTTTCTTTTACGTTCAAAAATGACAGAGATAGTATCAGTTAATGTGGTTTGTTCAAACATCCAACTCATCTTTTGCCTTTAATGTAATCTATTTATTAAAAGAATTCAGGTTTATTGACAATAAAACGCCTTTTCTGCTCACTTCCTCTGGTTACCTCCGCTCATCCACCTGACATTGATATATGGGTTACGTGCGGATAGAGGACCCAGACTGACAATGTCGCTCAAAATGCATTTGAACTCGATGAATTTGAAACCAGATGTGGTTTTGATTGAAGTAACTTTTCACGATGTTATGAAAATTAATATTCTGAAAAATTAAGTTCAGTTGCAAACCGTCCGTTCGCCCGCATCTATAAGGCAATGGATCAAGGCTGTATAGCAGGCGACGATGAAACCTTCTAAGGAAAAAGCCTCCAAGGTAAGTTTTTACCCTAGAAATGAGGTTGTCCAAATTAGCCTTCATGATGAATTTTTTGATCCTCCTTCATGATGTACCTTTTGATTGGACCAAATGCTTGCATTTGAGAAGCTTTTTTGTAATTTACTATCGAAATGCTTTTGAAAATAGAATGCATTGGCAGCAATGAGTGCGAAGCGAAAGTGAGCCACACAGCGTTGATTGTTCGAACCCCCGTGACAGATGGCACGTTAAATATCAAGTACAAACGCCACCGCAGTCAAAAGTGATGTTGATTTGTCACAGACACATCGCCTGCGGAAAAAGCAGTTTGATGGTGATGTTACGCAAGCAAACATGCGTGATGTCCATCAAGTGAGACACGTGAAAATCGGACGTCCGCAGTTGAGGAAGCTTTCCAGCGATCATCAGAATGTTGCAGAACTCACGCAAATATTTCTCAATCCTGTCACTACGAGTGTTGATCGAAACACATTTACATCTCTCACGTTCATATTTTGAGAGGTTTTAAAAAATTATATATTTTTTAAAATTATTTCAAGCTCACTTAACTTTGTCTTACCGCGCATGACGTGTAAAACATTTTTCATGAGAATATCATGAAAACATCCGTGTCATTAAAACATGAGAACTGCGGAAGACTTAGAGCATAGAAATCAGAGACAGGAAGATGAGAATGCAGAGCTTGGCGGAGGCAGCAAGTGCGCATGCGTCAAGTGCCCGTAAACTGGGCTCCCGTCGCACGGCCTGAGCCGCCGGGGCTTCTACGAGCTGCCCATTACAGCTTTACGAGCGCAGCGTCTCGTGTTTACTGCTGCTGACAGCTGTGGCAGAGAGCGCTGGCAGCTGTGCAACAAGCGCCAAGAACAGTGCTGAACAGCGCTAACAGCTAAGCTAATCAGAGCTAACATGTGTCCTTTAACAGCTGCGTCGCTCTCTGCCTAATTTTTGCTGTGGAAACCCGCACTTACCAAGCTGTAGTTATTGACTAACGAATGTGACATTAATAACTATATTCCACGTTAATCGTTAACTCATGAGGCGATCTATCCTGACAGATTAAGCAATTAGTGCGAATTCACACTGAAATTTATGAATCTGCTGTAGCAGTAAAATAAACAGCTCTGGCATATGTATTTGTAGCGAACAGAGATGAGGGCTGTGGCAAACATGTCGCCGTACAGGCTCAAGCATTTTCAACTTGGACAACTCTTAATAGAAGCTGCTGTAAAGATGTTAACAATGCTTCTAAATAGTAGAGAAACTGCAGCAGCTATGGATTAAACAATCTTGATTGCAAGTGCTATTATTGGATGGTTTGCAGCGGTGAGGCAAGCAGGGCAGTTCAGGAAAACTCTAAGAGCTTTAAAGTAAATAAAAGCAATGCTAACAGCTGTTTTCGCGTACCCCAACTGTTGCTGCTGGACGGTGCTAACAGGTGTTTGCTGTGAGCGTAACCCAACATTTCATTCAATTAAGCCAAGGTTAACAAATGTGTCTGACAATGAATGCTGAAAAATTTTCGAAACTCGAAAATGCGGGTACAATTGTGCCGTCTGCAGCTGAGAGCTGCAATATTTGTGCATCCTGCAACCTAACGAATACTTATGTTCAAAAATATTCCTCAAAAAAATTGAGTTGAGTTGCAAACAATTACACGATTCACTTTACAATCATAAAACAGTGAAGCAACATTACAGTAAGTTAAAATGAAGATTCGGTAAAATATACCAAGAACTCACAGGGTAAAGAAGTGAAGAACAAACAGAAATGCTCGAATGCTACTGTGATAGATATCAGGAACATGTCAGCAATATATTTTTGCCATCACTGATACAAAATTAAACTTAATTTTATTCAATTTTGCTGTTTCACGCCTTCACACTCACATATCTGTCCATAACATTGTGAATGAAGTAAGGAAGAGCTCAGCTCTGCCTAGGGCAGGGGTTCGCAGCCTGGGGCGCTCGCACTCACAGGGGGTGCGAGACGATATTCCAGGGGGTGCGAGACGATATTCCAGGTGGTACGAGACGATATTCCAGGGGGTGCGAGACGATATTCCAGGGGGTACGAGACGATTTTCCAGGTGGTACGAGACGATATTCCATGGGGTGCGAGACGATAATCCAGAGGGTGCAAGACGATATTCCAGGTGGTACGAGAAAAGTTTAGGTAAACAATAGGATATTGGCTATCCAGTATGTTAGATGTTAGCATTTTTATTTCAGGAGGCGCGAGGCTCGAATGAAATTTCTTTTGGAGTGCGGGATGAAACGAAAAAGTTGGGAACCCCTGACGTGATGCATCAGAACGCCGACAGCCGTCTTCATTTCTTAAATATTATAATTATATCTTTTAGTTCTTCTCGTGAAAACTTAGAGCAACAAAAAATTCCAACACTTAGCCACATAGTTAGAGTTCTTTTGTTTGAATTTTTTGCTCACTGATAACTTTTTGGCTTTCACTGCTGATATTTGTTTACTTTCATTACTTCACCAAAGCTTTTCACAAAGAACTTTAAAAAAGCTAAGTTTTAATTCACAAAATATTCATTTCCTCTCTTCAAAACTTCAATTTATTTCAGCTTTTTCATCCGGCATTGATTGATTTACGCTGTGAGGTATTATTATCGTATAAAACTTTCTAATATGACATCACGAGTGCCTTACTCCGGGAACTCTTCTCTTCAAGCCTCATTATAGCGACTCATGAGTACAGGCTGTGCAGAAAAATTATGGCTGTGGAGGTCTTTCTCAAACATGGAGTTATGCTAAATCAAATTTTTTCAGGCGACATTTTTCAGCACCCATCTTGTGCGATGGCATAGAAATGAGCAACGCTGATTTGGAAAGCAATTTTTTATTTAAAGTTTTTGAATTACAGCATTATTCAAAACGTATCAGAGATTAAATTACATATTGAAATGAGAGCGGCGCATAACTTATGGTGAGAATAACTTTATAGCTGACAGCCCTGCCTGCGCTAAATTTATGATACAAACAGGACTTTCCACTGATCTGACGTTTATTGACACAACATCAACCGTGCCATACCAGATTCTTGTCGCCTTTGTGCAGAATGAAGCTGAGTAGTTTTGTTGAAAATAAGGAAAACGGAATAACCAAATCTCCTTGGCAAACCTTTGATCGTAAGTTCAGGTTTGCAATGGGATAAATTCAGCCTCTTAACAAATTAAGAAATTAGTTTGAATGTTCATTCTGATGAAACATACACTCAGTCTTTCTAGTGAAATGGTTCAATTATTACCGTACGGGAAAGCAATCTATTGATGAATTACAATCAACCTCAGAATGGAAAACTAGGAATGATCTTGAAAAAACACGAACGATTCATTTCAAACCCCATTTTTCAGAGATAATTAACCATTGCTGAACCTAGTACTTGAACATTTCTAATCTAGTTGACATGGAGCAACCTTCTAATATGGATATGCCTAAGGCGTAAACGCAGAATGATGGTGCCACATTTCAAACAAGCATTCTTGATACCAAATTTATTAGACCTAGTACAATGATAGGAGGCGTGAATCAGACGGCATGGTGTTACCTACATCAACTTTTGAAATAATCGTTAACCCCTGCACAGAACAGAACCTGAGCCTAAGCTTAACCTACCGACGCATGTGTCTAACCTTGCATGGGTATATTATATAGCTGGACTCGGAAAACATTCCTTGTTGTGTGTTTTTACACAATTCTTCTAGAACTTCCTTTCAATCTATCCTAACCTATTCTATCCTAACCATCGTAACTTATTCTAACGTAACTCATCCTACCCTAACCAAATTAATCTAAAATTACCGTCAGTTTTTTGCCTATTTATCTGCAGTTGACAAAGTGAATAAATACTTTGTGCTATACCTATTTCTAGATGGGTGACGTATAAAAGTATGAGAAACATATCCAGGACAACGCGATCTTTTATTCGAAATGTGCCTGCAGGATATTATAGGAGAAATTGTTAGAAACTATGTTTGTCATGCACAACAGCTCGTAGACAAACATCGTTCGCAACGTTTCCTTTCTCGACAATAGTGTAAAATATTTCATCACTTTTGAACTTGAGTTTCTACAGTTGACATTTGTACTCCAGCAAATAGTTGTTCTTCAGTGACGATTTTTAAAACAATCGAAGGAAACACTTGCAGTGACGGAAATACATGTAGACAGTTTTATCTATTCCAACGTGAATTTTAGAGATTATAAATTCGTTCGAGAACGTGTTCCGAATGAAATGTTTTTCCCTTCGACTTGCTCGCTTTTTCTTTTTAACCGTTATTTTCAACGTCAGTTTACAACATCAGTGAGCCAAATTTTACACTCCTGATTCATAATTTTACAAATGCATGACTGAAAGTTTTTTATGCGTCTAACCTTCATACTGAAATGAAAAACAATTTTGCGACTCACATTATGACTTAAAATACGATTCGGTACACAACATGCAATCCGACAATCGAAATTTTTTCCTCACACTTGTCTCTCTCCATCATAATAAGAAAATTCGTGAGATTTTCATTCCTTAATCTAAATGCACAACAAATTCTCAAATCAAAAATCAAATGTGCACCGATTCGTAACAGGTACATACCAGAACTCACAGTTCAAAATTTTGACTTATACAGAGATGCAGTGAGGACATGTTAACATCGGGTCGCTCAGTGGAGTCGCGTTTCTTAAAATATTTGCAAATTCATTTGGCATCAAAGCACACCTTCTGCTTATTCATAACTCAACTTCAAATTTAAATCTCATTTGTCTGCACCTATCCTTGCAATCTTTGAATCAATACAATTAATCGAAATACGCCTTGATTCACAAGAAATTTACCAAGAGTCGCTGAAAATGAATTTCTGTTGAACGCACATTCCAGCGAGAAGTCTCAACTTTTCTCAATAAAAACATCAGTGCAAGTTCTCAGCCATGCTATGGAGGTATGATGCTTCGCTGACTAGCTTATCAGCATCAAATGTATCAGGTTTCACATGGACCACATCAGGACTTGAAACACAGCTCGACTCACATTATGATTTCACACACGACTCGACCCACATAATGACTTGTACAGGGTGCGGCAGTCAATCCTGCATTTTCGAGAAGGCTGTGAAAAATAAACGGATTTATTTTTTAAATTTTATTGCTCCTATCTTATAATGCAATACAAAGCATTTAAGAGACAAACATAATTGTTCATTCTCTTTAAATAACATTGATAAGATGGTGACCTTCCAGATTAATTACCGATTTAGGTTCCTACAGCCTTCTCGAAAATGCAGGATTGACTGCCGAACCCTGAATAATTTTGTGAATGTGGGTATCAGAAACGAGAATTTAGTAACTCCAACTTTGCTGGTTGAAATCGAAAGGTGTTGAGATACAAAAAGTGATTTGATACTGAATAGCTTAAACGATAAAACCATCTTCTATTCTAATGTCTGGCATTTTACCGGCACTTTCACTCAATAGATACAATTAATCCTCCTGGATATGATGCGAAACGTATCAAACTAATCAGGGTCGGATTTTTCATCTAACCAATGTTGACAGTGTCAGGGTTAAATCTTCTTTTTATTTTACTATATATAAATTAGTTAAGTAATTTTACCTACTGTTGAGCATTCATATTCATGCAGGGAACTGCGAAGCGAGCACACAAGGTACAATTTCATCATAACAATGCATTTTGAAGATTAAAGAAAAGCACTACTGAATTTCCTCTAGCCTGTTCAAATTTTCAAACAGACTGAGAAAAAACTTTGGTAATACTCGACACTGATTGTAGAAAGCGTAACTAATAATAAATAAATGATTTTTAAATTTTTAATGAAAAACATTTGAAATAAAATTTACAATTCCTCGAATCTCATATTTTCTTATTCCACCTACAAACTTTGGAATTAGAATTTACTCATTTCTGATAATGATCGACCTGCTCGCCAACATACATAGGACTCGTTAGAGCCCGAATTTGGCGCATCGTTCCGGTAAAAATTTCATTATTTCGTTCTGTCACAGCACGAAGAGGCTTGCAGGGGGCGAGAAATTTGCCTTGCTTGTTGGCTGTCACCTGTTGTTTGCAGTGACGCTTGAGGTGAAATGAATGTACCTCACTTTTTGCATTCCAGGGCTGTATAATGGGGACATTCTTGACTTCTTACGCTCTTGAGTAGCGATCGTACGAGGTTCGAAGCATAATTGAATAGAAAGGAACATTTTTTGCCAACTATGGATAAAAATGAAATGTGCATGCAATAGAAAGTAATCGATGAGCTGTCGCGTAATGAGGAGGTACGTTCTTACTGACTGGCGGACTCACATTTGCCTCAAACTCGCGACTGTCCGACTACCAAGTCCGAAACAAAATATAAAACCTTTATATAGTATACATTTCACCTACATTTCTCGCTCATGCGCAGCTATAAGATACCATATTCGTGGTCTCAATTCACACTAGAAGCGGTCGCTTCGAATTCAGATTTCCGAGGAGTCGCAGCAGTTTGATGGTCACGGTTCCGACCAGTTTCTGGGACCTAAAATGATACGCAAAGCGAGTTGAGTCAAGTCACGCTGAGACCTGGGCCTTAGCCCTCCCGAAGCTTGCCGGTTTTAGTGCCATATTGCAAGACTTCAAGCTTTGAGGCCCCGTACTGATTTGCCCATCAAACTTGCATTGCGAAATAATTCTATCAGATGAAGCGTGCAGTCCCGTTCCTTACTGAAAGTCAACCTGATGTTTTCTGACGCTGTCAATAAAGATTGAAGGGGCATTTAATATGCATCGAGCTACACCGAACGTTAAAATGAACTATACTTTCTGAAGTGTGTTCTGTTCCGCTGCATCGCAAATTCTTAGGAGTACCTCAGAACCCTACTGTACAAATTTTTAAAACGAGTGAAACTCCATCCAAGCTTTCTTTTTATATTTTACTTAGCTCTAAAAGTTCACTACTTGAACATTGATTTTTGACCCACAAAAAGTAACAATTTCGTTTCCAAACAATGTGTATATTTTTCACGTCCGTTTGTAACTATGTTAACTAAACAGCTTGATCGGTAGAGCTCCCATCGTGACATGTGTAAGCTTATATTTCCGAACTATAAGTCAAAATGAGAGTAGATAATTATCTCGAAGCATTGATTATATCTTCGTGAGTAAAAAATAATTCTACAACAATGCCGAACTTTTTTCTAAGTGAAAATTTCAATCTCTAAAATGAGTGTTCGTCAGAGAAATTTATTTTCTATGATGATCAGGCGTCGTTTGGGCTACTTCACCGTTCAGTGGAATTGAGTTCGCTTTGATGAAGACCGTTTTTACGAGAAAACAAGTGTTTAATGTGAATAAGAACCATGAAAAGAGGCGATGAACGTCCAATGACTTGGAAAATACGACACAATTAGAGTAACAGGAAAAAAAGACCATAATACAAAACATCTGTCGCTCTGCTATACCTCCTTGAACTAAAACGAATGTTTTGGAGAAAGTAAATTTTCGAACAACTAATTTATTACCTTTCCATCTTCCCTTCATCATCATTAGCACGTTGAAATAAATCATTTCTCTGAACTTTCCACGTTATTCACCCATCTTGATATTTCCTTCGACTGTTTTTTGTCGCTAAAATTTTTCACTTCTCATGCGGAGTGCGAGCAGACACGCATATTTCTGAAGAGAAGTCACTGGGAGCGACGGCAATTAAAGTTCATCACATGGTCAGCTATTCAGCTCAGCGGGTGGCGGACGTAGCTCATGCAAATTATCGGGGTGGCTTCCTATTTAAGATGACCGGCCTCAAGAAAATAAATTTGGACGCCACCTCGCCAAGTATGTTTGTTCCAAGGTCTTGGTTGGTTGCACGCCTGCATGCTCCTACTCCTGGATCATCGTGTCAACCTCGAAATATTGCTTGAAAAATTCAAGGAAAATTAGTGTCCTCGTAAGATATAGCGCTTGCTCTCACTCCGGACAGAGTAGCACACCGACGTGCAGACTTGGAATATAGTTTCCTCTTCCAGTTACCGATAAAATACTCTGGAGAAAGATTTTATTCCTCAGAAATGTCATTTTTTTCTGAATGAAAACTATTTTGCTCTCAAGGTATTGCTTAGATTTATTCCATCTTGGGTCGACGCTTTCACTCCGTATATTATGTTCAGCTATTGTAGTCGTACGAAAAGAAAAGCAAGTTGAGACTTGAACTCTTTCCTTTTCTGGAACCAAACTTCACCACGCAATGATCGATAAACCTCATAATTTTATAACATGAAATTGTAGGTCAGAGGAATCTATTCAATTCAAGTTATGAAGGCACGCAACATGGTCAACTCTCGTCATGGATTCACATCATTCGCCCCACACTTGGACTCGTGACCGCAGTGTCTTGTCAAGCCCCGGTAGCATCTTGTGCACGACCACGTAAAATTGCTTGGTGGAATCGCTCAACACTTTTCACACGTCCCATATTCCACACCCTGGCCTCCGTCGCAGTCGAGGCAACATCATGGGCCATGATCGAGGTTAAATTGGTTAGTGATAGCATTCTAAAATGACGAGTTGGACACCCAGGAGCTGTTGATGGTTGGGTATTGCGGCGGCCAGGTGGTCGAGTCACTTATCTTTTTTCCGTGTGATTTGGAGGACAATCGACACGACGGTCATTAAGAATTAGTCAAGCTCACGACACGGAGACACAAGCGAGCGCCTCGATCGCTGCTCCGGATAACTCCATTGCTGGCGGTGCAGCGATGCTTCCACCTGCAAGCATTCACTAAATCAAGCATAGATGTATTCTCTTTTGAAGTTTATTATGCAAATACCTTTAGTGCACCATAAAGAATGTCTCATTATCGCGTCTGAGTGTTGCACGCTCTTTCTTGACAATCTGCATAGTTAAATGATACAGTATAGGAAGGTTATTTCTCCGGTTAAAGAATCTCATATAGTTCCCTAATCTAGACAGAGTTAGACTCCAAATATGTGCTAAGCACACGCATAATTGATGTACTCTCGCGAATGAATTATTAGTGATTTTACATTCTGCGGTCTGCATGGAAGATTCAGCATTGAAATGTAATTACATTGATATAAAATTCAATCATCTGTCGTTGCGCCTCGTCAGCCAACTTAGTACTACCAAAAAACATTCTCGAATGTTTATAAATAATCGCAGATTTGACTGAATCTGATCACTGAAAATCAGGCAAGTATTTCGTTCAGCGAACTCAATATGAAAAAATTTAGGTCGCGCAATCAAGATAATAAATGTTGAACTTCGCTTGAAAAATCCTCAACGCTTCAACACCATATTGTGCAGTGTGACAAGCCAAAATATGACTGAACATCACTTATCTCCCGAGGAAAAAAATTCCAGTCCAACAAAGTGGGAGAATTTTAAATTGAATGTTGTCTAGACTATATCAATAAAAATTTTCAACGGGATTTTGCAATTGTGTGAACTCTTTCATTACGGAGAGGGATGGCCCATTTCAACTAAATTAATTTAGGACCATACATGAGATACAAAGCTGGCTCGAATGGTTTTATTACATAAACATTAATTTCATTCGATAACGTTTACGTAAACATTACTGACATGTAGTATTAAGAAAGTATGGCAAAAAGTTTTCTAAGCTTATTAATTTTTTTACTCAATAATGTTCTTGAAGCGTTTGATGCATGAATCTCTGCCATGTACAATCGTGTGTAGATTCATTACATATCTTGTTCAGAATAATTACTACTGGCTAGATTAATTGAGCGACTGCTTTGATTGTGGTTGCTTTGGAGGTCTTAATTTCATTTCAGGATGTTTTCCAAAGATTGTTCGTAAAATGAAATTATTTAGATTTGATGATGCATGCAGTATACTGCTGCATCATACATATTGCACGCGAGCTTACACGACTTATGGTACTGTGACTGAAATCAACCATTGATTGTTATTAACTAAAGTTATGACTTAGTTTCATTGTGTCAGACACCCAGCGAAATTTGTATTTATACATAATTTGGAATAATTGTTTCCAAAGTGTTATCAAAGTTTTCAGTAATCAATTATTATCAAAATGTAGTCAAGTCCCTCTCTTGAGAAGGAAACATTTCGTTATGTTGAGATACTCTCAATACGCTTCCTGGAGAATATGTTTCAATCCAGCGGAAAAGTTGTAGTTTCTGTCTTTTGGTGTCGCTTGACCTCAAACTCCAAGACAAGTTTTGAGCAAATTGTACATCCTAAAGTTACTCGGCAGTTGATCGAAAATTTGCTATATGTAAATGGCGATAAAAATCTGCTCTGTAAACAAATGCGTACATAAAAACTTTCACGGGAAGAAAGAAATGAATCGAAAAAATAGTGTGAGCCGGGAAAAATTTTGTCCTTGCTCAACCTCATCCATCACTCAGTCTTTTAAAATAAAAATCTACGGATATGATGAGCCCTAAATAGATTTTTCAGATTTCTGAATTCAAGTTTGATTCAATACTTCTGCTCCTTCTCATATAGATTTTTCATCGTGGTCTGAGTCGTAGTTGCTCTTCCCGTGTGAATCGTTTAATACTTTTTAGCTTATACTTTTTCTGATAGATTTTGAATTTGCGTGACGTATTTCTTCTTGATTCAAATCAAACCTTGTTCGGAACAACTCTTTGATATCGAAATATCCACTTTTAAAAACTCGTCCTCCTTCTTAAAGAAAACGTTTTCAATCCATGGGTAAAGGTTATTTCTCGCTCTGTCATTTACTATTCAATTTGTGTTTCTGGCCAATAAATTTTTAATAGACACAATTCAAAATAAAATTACAAATGATCAGTGCATTTCAATTCAAGTTCGCTTGTTCCCTGAGGTTTTCGGGAAAATAAGACGAATAATTCACGGGGATTTGCGGATAAAAATTTGAGATTAAAAAAAACATGCTTTCATTTGATGTTCAGATATTCCACACACTCAAAGTAAAATAATTCCTTGAAATTTTGAATAAGAAATAAGATTACATCAAAACTAATTGTTTTAGTTTTGAGATGATTTGTGCATTTCCTGATGCTGAATTTATTCAGCTGGTTATCAAACGGTAATTTTTCGAAGCAAGAAGGCGATATTCCGTCATTTGTGCGCCCTTTGTATGTAAGCGAGTGAACGCGCTTTCCGGGAAGTTTAAGAATAATGTTTATATAGCGTTCCTAAAACCCATAGCATAATTTTTTACGTTCTCATTTATATATATGTTTACTCATGTTGTAATCACCCTGCACCTCAATTACACCTTTCCCTGACCAAGCGTGTTATGTTCCACTCATGACATGCGAGTGCGGTTCCATATACTGCAGACATAAGCTGTAATTAAGAAAGCCAAGTGGCCTAGCATATGTCGCTGGGTCACTACCAGCGTAACCAATTGTAGATGCCATGACACTTCAAAATCATCGGAAAATATATGGTGAACTGTAAATATTCGAGGGATTTGTAACACCATTGTGAAATAATTGTTTCATTGTTTGGGATTGCATCTTTTATCCAGAGTTTATTTTGTATGGTTGCGAAATGTTCAGTTATTCGTTCAAGTACTATTCAGATGCCCAGAGATGCATTGAAAAGCAATCATGTTAAGGAAAAAACTTCAAGCTAACAAGCTTGCATCTGAAATAATATAATTCTTGAATGGATAATATTTTTCATGACGTACGTATATATTTTCATTCTATTTTTACCAATTTACTTCTCGTATGTCCATTCTTTAGCTCACACAGGCACCTATCACGTTTAGTGTGGCATCGTGTTTTAAGCCATCTTAATCAGCCAATTGTCTTAGCTTCATGAAAATTATTGCATTGTAACCATTGAGCCAAAGAGAAATTACAAACCACAATATTTGGTTGGAGTAATAACACCGAGCTGTATTCGTATTCTACGGACGCATGGTTCAACTTATCACGTACATTTAAGTTCGAAGGATATGAGCTAGGGAGAGTTTCTGGAAATACCCAGTGGGAATGTACAACCATGAATATGATAATAAATTAAAACAATGAAATTAAAACTTAAAATGAAGACATTCCGTGCATTGCAAGAGGTTGAAAAGGGGCCAAAAGAACAATTTAGGCTACCTTTCAATGATGTATTACGGTACATCGAAAACCAACGTCGAACATTTGACCACATAGATTTAATTTCTCATTATATTTCCCTACGCCAAAACTGAATGTTGGACTACTTGGACGAACTTGCACAGCGACTTTACAGGGAACTAACTCGAAATTCAATGAACTTAAATTTTTCTGAAGCCATTTGCAACGGAGCATCGTTGTGCCTGTGTTCAGACTGCGAGTCCAAAATAGGTGCAGCTTGAGCGTGTGAGACGACAAGGCCGTACTCTGATCATATCGCTGAACATTCAATTTTTTTCTGAACCTACGCCTTTTTTGTGCAATTTTGAAGAGGTCATTCTCTGACTTCCATCGTTTGAAAACCTCCTCATCCGTAATCGCAGCAAAGTAGTTAGAGTAAATTTTTTGGATAATATTGCTTTTTCACATCCTGCACGACAGAAATGTTGCTCATGTTTTACATATTTCAATTTCAGTCAATATATTTGTTATACACTGTTATTCAGTAGTCCAGTGATCTTAATTTTTTGGGACAAAAATACATTTTCCTACATTAGATTTACTCTCAGTGCTTCTAAACTTGATACATATTTATAGAACATGTTTTTTATATGCATCAAATCCTAGCAATATTAAAAACAATAATGAATGAAGATTGCCCTGCACGTAGAAGTTAAAATGCACCGTGCGGAACCACTCGGACATTAAAGATTCATTAACATATTTCGAGAAGATTAAAAAATGCACTCGTAGTCACACAAGAATAAGTGAAGGAGAGCCTTCGGAGGTGGGGGCGAGGAAGTGGGTGCTCACACAACCACGCCTGAGCGAGTAGACAAGCAACGCACGTGTCGAGAACAGCGCCCCATGCTTGTAAACAGCTACTTTTTATCCTACTCCGAGATAGGGTCGTAATGTAAAAAATTATCATGCTGAATTCAAAACCCATTCACTGGTGTTTCCTGTAAGTTGAACCTGGACCTGGTGGTCAAATGTGAGAACTTTGCAGAGTAGGTTGGCCTGTAAATTGTGCGCATTACAAAAATTTCTTGCCCAGTCGATCCTGGAGTTGCACACCATCGAATGCGAACTTCAACTTTTGTGGATGAAAGTCACTCCCAGTCACTCATTAATTGAATCCAGCATCGTAACATTTAAATCACTTAACTAATTTCTGTCGGCACAGTTAGGTTTGTTTAAGATGATGCCTTGAAATACGAGGATCGCCTGAACTTTACATAAACGTCTAGGGCAACACTTGGCCCTAGTTCCCGCAATGAAGACTCAACAACCACTCCACCTCCGACATTAGAAACTAAGTAATGGCACCAACTCTGACTTAGGACGCCCAACAACAGCTTCAACTCTGACTTAATACGCTCATGTCCTACATCTGCTTAATTTTCCATTTAGGTGTATCGATACGTAGTCAATTTCATTTCTCATGCTCATTTGTATTTATTAGTGGTAAATGTTTGAACTTGAATGAAATTTTTTTAATCTTCATCGTTTTGTGTATGTAACCTGCGCATGGAACGAATCAGAAATATTTTAATTTAGTGGGTGCACTTTCGACTCTTAACCAAATGCTGAAATTCTAACTGCTCCTCTCCTGCCCTTGTCTTTTGTGTTGCTAATGTAGTTCGAGCTACAGTCTGAAATGTCATTAGAAACATGCTTTCCGATATTTTGGAAATAAGGAATCAAAAGTTGTCTGAGAAATGGCAAAGAATCTATGAATCATAAGGACACTTTGAATAAATTCAAGTCTCATCAAGTTAAAAAATCATTTTTTGCTGCATTAAGATAGGGGAAAGATCTCCCTTCAGCTACGAGTCACACACTCTCAACGGCTTAGACTTTAATTTGAAGCTGTGTATTAGTCGAAGCTGACATTATTTTTGCAACATTAGAAATAGCATAGACGACTAACAGCTGGAACTCCAGGTTTTTATTGACCAGAAACATTTATTTTATAATTTGGTGAATGAACTAACAATGGGTTTTTAAAACAAAAATTTCTCAAAAAAATAAGCCTAAATATAAATAAATATATTTATAAATATTTATAAATATTTATAAATATATAAATATAAACAAAAAATATAAAAGAAAAACGTTTATTTCATACTTTCAGTAGATTTATATTCTAATTATGTTCTGCTCAAAGTCGGGTACATTTATGCAGTGCGAATTAGTAGGGAAATGAAACCGTGTTATGGTTCAGGTGCTTTATGAAAGGCAAATGAATATGGTTAGTTACGACTACTGAAATCTGAAAATTCAAACAAAATTTCAGAATTAGCTTAAATGAACTACTAAGAATTATTGAGGAGCAGCTGAACATGACTTGCTTGCAAGTGCAATCCTGATAATTTGAAAGTATTTAAGCATCGAAGTCGGTATTGTTATACGTCGGTAGTGGTCTCAACAAGCAGTGCGCTTGTACCTCACCACACAAGCTTTAAGAGGCCAGCGGCCACCCCACGCAACGGCGGGCTTCGAGGCGGCTTCCGGATTGGCCCAAGCGCCACCTATAGCTGCAAAGCTCGGTGGCCACTCTGCCAACTGGTGTGCAGGGTGGGAGTCACATTAGGGGAGAATCCCCCATATAGATCCCGCGTTTTGAGGAATCTGCAGAAATATGGATTTTTGCTGTTATTGGAAGTGTAAGAGGTCAGGTAGATCCTGTGAAAAAATGAAATTCGTACGTTCGCTCGTTCGCCCGCTACGGGGGTTTGAAGAATGGGGGGGGAGAGGAGGGGGAAGTGGTATTTTGTCATATTACACCTCCCTCTTGGCACTTTCTTCACGGCGCGACGTTGCTATGTCATCTTCTATGTCTATATATTATTGTATAATGATTTCAGAGGCCTAACCTGAACCAAAAATTAAAAAAAATATCAATTACGTTTCTTTGTTTTGTTTATAATGAAAACCTAGGAATGTGGGGTTTCAAAATGCTTCTCCTCCTACAGTTCTTAAGCTACTAAAATGATTTTAGTGCCATTGGATGCGGAAAGACAAGGGCTTCTCAAAAACTCAAATTTTTTTTCAAAATAAATTTTGGTTCAAAAGTTGTAACGTCATAAATCCGCATTTTTTCGAAAACCGAGTTTGTTCTCGAATTTTTTCATTTTCTTATTTGAAGCTGGGAATTTAGGAGAAAGCATTCAAGTTTTTGGAATGTACACGTCTTTCTGCATCCAATGATACTAAAATAAACACTGTAGCTCAAAACTGTCGGACAAGAAGCATTTTGAAACCCCTTAAAATTTCGTTTTCTATGATTTCCCATTTTCTTTTCAAGAAAATCGCATTTTTTCATAAATGATAAATGATTCTAAATTGCATTTCCGATCAGTATATTCAATTTCATTGCTCAAGGTTCAATAATAAAAAAAGGTCCAGAAAGGGGAACCTCTCCTTAAGAGGCATGCTGGCGGTTATCATCGTGATATTTGCTATGTGTATCAGGGCCTTAATCACCAACCAATGGGGACGCATTCCCAGTGCGTTAGAACACTCACCAAACTTTATTTAAGGAGGTGCAGATGAAGCTCAGCCAGTCTTCTCACAGCGACTTCGAATTTCACAACACTCACCGAAGAAGCTCCGCCAGCAATAGTCTCTACTGCCTCTACCGCCGCTTTGCACTCAATCGTCACTCTACCACTACCCGTGCTGCAACTCTACGTCACCTGACGGTCTTCCAAGGCGTCTCTTGGTGCATTATTACGTGATATCAATCTTTTCCTTGTGTGCCATAACTGTCGGCGATGTTTGTCATAATATTCATAATTCATAATAGAACGGCATTTATTCCAGTTGTGTTTTCTTACCCTATCGAGTTCGTTGGCACTATTTGAATAACGTTGTCTAGATATGTTGTGTTTGTGGATTTTGTTGTGGGTTTGTGCTGTTTGTGTCAATGTCTGTGGGTTTGTTTGTTGCTTTAGCTTGTTTCTTTGTAAATTTGTTGTTACCATCAAAGCTAGATTTTGATCTTGAGATCTGGGGTGTGGTTGGATGGTTTTTTCATTGTGGTGAGGTGGTGGAGGCTCGGGACGAGAGTCCGGTAAAAGAGGTGGTGCGTTGAGGTTGTGTGAGCCCGGCTTTCTGGTCAGGTACCGTTTTCGTTTTTAGCATTTTAGCACACAGGTCAGAGGTTTGCCGCCATTTTGTCTCTTTGTTCATTGCTTCCGGTGTCGCAGATTACTGTTTTTCTTACCAGTTGAGAAAGAATTATCTCTTTTAAAAGGAGAGTCAATTCAATTTTCTCACTTGCTTACCTACACAAGCCTAATTTCTTATGATTTTAAGAAAATGGAAAGCGATAAAATAAGTAGTGAGGGAAATTGTTCCACGCTCGTCATGACCCTGCGGTTAAAGGACCCGCTTTTCCGTGAAGTTGTCGAGGGTTCGAATCTCGGTGCTGGGTGGCGGCTTTCTTCGTTGAGTATGGGGAAAAAATTCAACGCACAATACCCCACACTACCCAGGTGTCTGAAATGGGTACCGGTCTTGACCGGTGGAAACCGTCATCGCGTCCTGGTGTTAGTTATATGTCATTTGAAAAACCAATGTGCAAGGTGATATGTATCAGGCTTGAATTGGAAATAAAGCATCCTTAGAAGCCGATGTTTTTTTGCTGGATGAGCTAGTACTTCATGAGCTAACGCGTTGTCTATCTCATTATTTAACGTTTCATGTTCAAAATTTCAAATGGAGAGCTAATTGATACTCAAAAAATAAAATACTTTCAATCTTTGTTAGAATCATTCATGTAATCATTGGACCATAGTTTTCCCACATATCTAATAGTTTTTCTTAAAATATGAATTGAAATTACTTTTCTAGTTTCAATTTCTATGCCATGCTTCTATTTTGTGCTGTAATCATGGAGCAATGAACGGTCGATAAAGTATTTTCAAAGACTTTCAAGGTGACCTATTTCTTCCTCCATCGAATGCAATTGGAAATTGTGAGGTATTAATGAAATTAATTAATGAGGAAGTTTAAAACTCATCTGATATCACACAAAATGACAATCATACCTGGGCGAATCTCGAATGATTCGCTATATTTTGCACACCTGAATCATTCGAGAGGTTGTGGTTAACTTATTACAGTCATTAGAATACTGAGTGCACAACGCATTGCTAGGATTGTATCCAATATTTCAACATGAGGGGTGAGCGCGCCATCTTCTATTCCCGTGTGGCCACGTTCCGTGCGATGGCGGTATTATTTGATAATTACTTCAGTGTTCGGATACGTTACATCCACTAAAATAATGATACCAAAATTTGAAAAAGTAAATTGTAGCTCATATAGGATTTCCATCTCACACCTTCATGTTTATTCAATTTTCAATGTACGTTCCGAAACCGAAGAAAGTATTGCGCATGCATCATTTTTAATTTGAACTATGAATAAATTAGAGCTAAAAATAGTCGATGAAACAGTTATTTTATATAATAAAGATTATTTCTCAGTTGTTGAAAAGTTTGGATTCTTCAGGTTATTTTTTAGCTAGCAGACTTCGAATGCGATTTATGAATGTCAATCCGATAATTAGGGCCAAGAGTACAACGGAATGAACCTTCTGTTTGGAGGACTCCGATGTTGAAATTTCACTATTTCTCTCTGAGGCCTTAAAAGTATTTTCAAGGCCGCAGGAGTACTTGAATTTTGAAACCTTTATAACTAATAGAATGCTTGTTGATAAGTTGTCCTGATAAATATTTTGCATTGATGGATCTTGTGGATTTACGTTCCAGTGTTGTGTTGAAGTACACCATTCATAAGTACTCGAGTTATTCCTCCAAGTTTGCTCCTGAGTAAGTAACTTACTAGTTCCCATAGTATTGTTCTATACATTTTATTGATTCAGATTTACGTTTATTGCTTTTTAGGGAAATATTCTGTTTGATTTTTATTGTGTAATTTTAAATAAGGTATGGCTAGGCAATTTATCAACAGTTGCATTGGATAGGTCCCTTTTGCTCCATTGATTAGAATGATTTTCTAGCATTGATGACAGTTGATTTAATTAATCATATACTGTATAGGCTTCTCTTAACCTGAATTGGCATGTGATACAACTTAAATATGATTTGTAAAAATAAGAATTTTATAATTTGTCTTGAATTTGACATTGAGGTAAAGTGGAGAAACTTTAGAACAAAGACCAAGACAGTTTGATTGTGCATGATTATACTTGGTACTGTAGGCTTTTATTTTTTCAACTGTTGACTGAACCAAAATGTCTTTATAAACTGTTGAAGTTTGTTATTGGTTTATGTAAAATTTTTGTAACATAAAATATTAGATACTGTCAAACATTTTTCAATTTTAGTAAACATAGTTTTGTTGTATTCTGAACTGAAATGTACATAATTTTGTGGTTTATTAAGCCTATTTGATTACAAAAGTTCAATTAGGCTGAATTAATATTAAAGGTATTAATAATGTAATAGTTAAAATATAACTTAAAAGATGCTACTCTATTTTATGTCTCTCATACTAGCATCATGAACATTTTAATCATCTAGTTTGAGCTTTCCAACTATTTGAAGAAAAAGTAGATGTCACTTCAAGCTTTCAAGTCCTACAGGCTATATTTGTTTTATTTAGGATCCCTCAATTGAAATGAAAATTCTTTATTTATATTTGTAAGATCTAGTAACTGAATAATTACCTTTAAAAAATTAGTTGCCTTAATCTTTCCTTTTTTTATAATATTTCTTTTATTTTTTAAGTTAGATCTGCTAACAAAGTATACACACATCATTTTTATTTTAAATCTATCAAATTTAATACAACCAAAGAAGTATTCAATAAGATTGTCCTAATTTTTTACTTTATTAGCCTTGTTTCAAAGTAAGGTATCTGTTTTTTATTCATGAATGTTTCTTGGTGTAAAATAAAATATATGTCAGAAATTTTTTCTACTTCTAATTTCCTGATATGTTTTGCAGAAATATATTGGTGGATAAGCCGCAAGATCAGACATCAAGATGGTCGTCCGACTCACACGTTCCTCCCCAGGTGATAATTTGACATCTGCTACTTGATGTAAATGGGCTTCAAGTATTATAGCTGTGATATTGACAATTTGTTGTTTGTAAGACATAAATTATATATTTTGACAGTCTTGCTGAATTCCAGTACCTAGCCATGGTAAGAAATGAGCTGAATTGAAATTTGCTAAGCATCTTTTAATGTTGGAATTTTTTTAATCTTCTTATTCTCCTAATGATGCTGGAGAAGTATGTAAATTTGTTCTGCTAAGAGCTTAAATACAGAGCTCAGTTTTATCAGAATTTATTTTTATTATATTTACTATATATTTGCTGGTTTATTGGCATTGATTTATGAAAAATGAAATTCCTTTGTCAAATTATATTTTTCATTACTAGAAATGGTAGCCAAATAATTTAACTAGTATTTTTTATTTTCAGTCGTTTGAAATTTTGGCATAGGTTTTCTCATGAGTTGTTTTGCATCCTGTACACATAGCTAACTTGACTGCAATTTTACAATAGGTGCATCAGATATTACTTAAGGGCTTTTTAATTGAAGAAGGATTATATTTTGCTACAATATCATGCTTTGCCAGTACCTGATCATGAAACTGGAGAGTGCTGCCATCGCTACCAGTATCACGTTTGGGAAGTACGAGAAGAGCCACGTCTGCAATGTCAAAAAGCTTCAAGTTTGGGGCGGTCTTTCAGAAGATCACATGATGCTTCTTCTTGATGGGTTGGTGTGGTCTTGGTTTGAGATGTATCCGTGATATTGGGCAGTTTTTATGTCAACTTGCATAATCTCATGTGATGCAGGGAATAAATCCCATAAATAATATGTGAATGTCTTCTTGACTGACACCAATGTGAGTTTGAGATCAATCAGTTTCCTTAAATTAATGGGAAATAGTACTTTTTTTCTATTCAATTCCCTTCATTAATGACAAATTTTGATGTCATGTTGCCCATATTTATAGATACCTAATCAATATTTTCAAATGATGAGAATATGTGTGTCTAAGCAAACATATTCATTAGCTTACTAAGTAGTAAAAACTTAATGTTACAATGCCATGAGGTACCACTTGCAAATCCTTTCTGTAAAGTTTGACATTTGTCTGTTCAGGAACTCACAAATGCTATATTTAAAATATTTGATCCATACTGAAACTTCTAATTTTGTTTTTCATGCTATGATTGCTACCAAACCAGCTGTGCAATGCTATATCTAACTTGTGAAAGTAATTTTCAACTGATATTTTGGGCTGTTCTTAGGGGCTCTATAATTATTAAATCTGACTCCAATCAATCTGCAGAGCTTCATCCTAGCACACATGATTTTTATTTTTTCTACAGCTAGAGATGGTTTGTTTACAGTTCATCTTTAATTTTAATGCTACTTTTTAAACTCCAGCTAATGATGCTTGCCCCAGGTGTTTATTGATACCAATACTTCCTGTGATATTTACTAAATTTGTTTTGAAGTTTTACCCTCCTTCCTGTTTCAAATCCCTCATGGTAATACAACTATTGTATACTGTATGTCCCACAAACACCCAAACCGAGTATTTATTTTCCCGCATCGGTAATACCATCAAAAGAATACCATAACCATTTAATTTCTTTCAAAATTAACCTATAGAAAAGGGATTGCTGATTATTATGGTATTACTGATACAGGAAAATAAATGCTTGTTTGGGGTTTTTGTGTTACGTACTGTATAAGAAATGAGTGCTCTTGGAGGAAAACATGAGGTCCCAACCTGAGAGTTAGGTGAGCCTATTTTGTTGAAACAGAATAGTTTTTTTCGTTTTGTTACAGACCATTGTATATTGATTCACTTCTGCCATGTTTTTCTTCACCTGTTACTTTCTTTTTCACTTTTTATCTTGTTTCATAAGATTGTTGCCTAACTTACTGTTTCTATGCACAGGATAACCCCTTGGGCTTAGGTCCCCCATTTCCTAAAGTCCCTAATAATTGGTCCCTTCTTTTAGCTCTCTTGAGATTGCCTTTATTATGACTAGGAAGTCAAACTTACTGATAAAATAATAAAAAGTTTCTTCAGTCTTTACTAAATCATTTTTTCTCATTGCTCTTTTGTGATTACCATTGATGGGGCCCAGAGACTTGAGAGCTAATCTACACTATTGTAATATTTTGTCTGTTTATGGGTTGATGGAAAGTTTGGAGCTCTCATGAGATGAATTCTATTAGCGACATCCTACTAAATCATTGTTCATTAATGAAAAGTGTGTCTGAGCACATAGTGCTGCATTGCACTGTTGCAGCTTGTTCATCATTACAGTGGCTTGAAGAATGACAGTCACCCCGAGACGTTCAGCCTGAAACACACGGTTGCTGGCATGCCCTTCCCTGTGCGGTATATTAAGCTACTGCCTCTTCAGGTGGGTGCCGGCCTCCCTTTTGCTTTGGTTGTTGCTTGAATTGTCATGGAAATTCCTTTCTGCTGCAGTTTCTGTCCCAGGCTTGTAGAGCAATAGATTATTGAGTAACCTATCATTATGCCTTGACATATTGGCTTCTTTTGTAGTTTGTTTTTTATTAAATAGGTGTTCATAACAGTTTCATCTCAATCTTTTTGGTATAATACCTTGTAGCTACCAAGAAAGGTGTCATATCTTGTGTCACATTTTCCAAATAAAAACCCACTCCTGAAGAATCACTCACTTTCAAATAAAAATATCTTGTACGGTTTCAGTGCAAGGTATTGTGACAATGAAATCTTTCGAACGAGAAATTGCATTAGCTTAAGAATGTGTCTTGAAATGCAAAATGCATTGGTTCAAAGTGTGTGAAAGCTATTTTCATCCTCTTTTACAATAAATTGTTGCTGACTAAGCTTTATACTGTTCTACGTTTGGTTGTTGTTTACTAATTTTCATACTGTTTTACATTTAATAGTTGAGTACTATACTGTTTAATTTTGATCAACTTGAGAAAAATTATGTTCTGCTCTGTTCATTTTTCACTCATTTGCGCCTGCCGCTTAGATGTTTACAGTGAATTGGAGAACCCTTCACCATTTCTTGGGACTTAGCAATCATTGGAATGTTAATATTGTCAACAAGCTGCTGTCAAAAGAGTAGTTGATAATATCTGCTGTAGATTACGAGTTATTCTAAGGCTCCAGATTTAGCAACACTTTGATTTGAACTCTGTCGTGCAGTGCAATTTTGGAGTTTGTAGGTATTTCGTCTTCGTTTTCTGTTTTTCACTCCAAGAAAAAAGTAGTATACTTTCTCATGAACTGTTTGAGGTGTTGCTCCTAATCTTTCTTCATCGTTTATTGCAATTTTCTCTTCCGTTGCAACGGTTGAAGAAAAAAGACATGTTACCTTGTCGTTGTTCTTCCTAAATTGTTGAGTTCCTGGCAAAATTTGAGTATAAATTCGGCTTTCATTGTTAACCAAATTTTTTTATTATTAATTTTATTCTGGAATGTATTATTAAGCCGTTCACCCTTCTAAGCGTTTTTTCCTTCATTGATGGTGGGAAAAAACTCAGCTCTTTCTTATTTCCAGGCTTGGGGATCAACTTTCAACTTCAGCATCTGGCATGTAGCTCTGTTTGGCTGCCCTGACCCTGCTTTGGTGCGTCGGTGCACCCACACTTACACGCTGGTGAGTGGGTGTATATGTTGGTGTCCTGCACCCATGCTTACACAGCAGCATGTTAATAATAACTCTTACAACAAAGTTCATTGTTGTGACGGTGATGGTTAGAAACCTGCTCTTGACTGTTACACTGGGCGTGATATAGTCCGAGGTGCTGGAGCGCTGGAGAACCGATGCTGCTGTGGATGTGGGTGATGCTGGTCGGTATGTTGCATTCACACCTTTGCACTGATTAGTGGGTGCATGCCCAAAATACACAAAATTATGTAAGTACTGTTGTGATTTTGAGACACAATGTTGACGTACAAGTTATTCGACATTGGCAACCACACCACAATGTTGATGTGTGTAAAATCCGCAAGTGAACAGTCTTGGCATGCCATAATGTTGATGCACGAGTAATTCAATACTGACGCTCACACAAGACTGCGTGTGTGTGCAGTACTGCGAACGGGAAGCACTGCGCGTGTGCCTGAAGCACCTCCGCCACCACCGCTACACGGAGGCCTTCACTGCACTGTCGAGGGAGGCAAACACGAGGCTCGAGCACCCCGTCCTCACGCGATTGTACCAGGCCTGCACGGAGCATGAGGGCACCGAGCTCATCGAGACGCTCATCACCAGAGCTCTGCAAAGTTAGTTCCAATGCTAGCACATCCGTGTTCTTGGTCTCCACTTCTGTCTAGCTGCTCAGTGAGATGATGGATGCATCTTGGTTGTGCTTGTAGAGGTTCTTCTGTCGTATCCTACCACTCTTACATCTGTTGAAACAGTTTTTATGCTGAGCTCTGTGAGTTAGAATTTTGTTCGTAAGAGATAATTTGGCTCATGTCAATTCAACTGTTATGGAAAGAAGTTCATGTTTTGATTTTCTGTAGTTTTCTGTTTGAAGAGAAAGTTTTTGCTTCACTGTAAATTTTTGCTTATCTAGGGAAGTTCTTTTGTTTTTTGAGATGCTTAAGTATGCAAAACAGTGTCATATGTTAGGCAATTGGGTCAAGTTAGTTGAGTTTGCCTTGCGTATACTGTGGAGACTGGCGCCCGAGAGGGAATACTGTTAGGTCACCTCAGCTATTAGACAGATCTTCCTTCATGACTTCTATCCTTGTATTCATTTTGCTTTTTTCTTTCTTCTGTTGCTTCTCTTCTTTATTTTTTTCTTTCTCTTTATAACTTGCTGTTTCTGTGCGAAGGTTATCTGTTGTGGGAGCACACCTTGTGCATAGATTATTTGTTTTCTACAGTCTATTCTAAATAGTCCCTTCTCTTTGTTCACGAGATCGCTTCTGTTGTAACTAGAGAGTTTTGAACGAATATTTTAAAAATAATAATTATAATAATGATTGTCCTTGTTTTCACTGAAATATTACCCGGCTCATATTCATTATTTTTTTAAATTCAAGTGAAGCAAAGCCGAACTTACCTACTTACTAATCTTATTCTAACTCACCCTAACATGGATGAATTGCCTGCTGTTAAGGTTGAAGAATTCGTAAAAAGTTAAATATTTCCTCATATGGTATTTAGGTGAATAACCTCCATATTTGAATTTTAGCATTGGGTTTTGGGAAAGCCTACCGCAAACGGCCATGCGGGCGCGCAGTAGTCTCTGTACAGGGATTTTGGGCATGCCGGATGTCTAAAATAACAAGCGAGCTTATTAGTAATATTATACATGAAAGGACCACACAAATGAACACGGTCCCACAAGTACAAACGAAGCTAATGAATGATTTTCTATTCGTAAATGTGCTGTAAAGTCATTCTAATTTAACCTATTTCCGGTCCCAGTGGAAGAAGTGCTTGTAACTTTTGTAGTTGAATCTTAGAATTTTTCACAGTGTAATCGAAAACAAACGAAAGGTGGAGCATCTATCTTGAGATGATGGATTTTAAATGTATGTGTTGTTGAACGCTGTTTTGCAGGTGTCCTAACAAAAATTGTTTTTACTAGCAGCTTATTGTACAGGGGTTTCACTGAGAGTTGTTTTTAAGGTGGTTCATTGTCTGCAAATGTGCAGACGATTGATTTAGGCTTGCTTTCTAGTTTTCTCATAGATAATTAGAGAATTGAATTGAAGAATAAGTAATAGGTAATTGAAGGTAATATTGGTAATTGAAGGTTCATTAGGTAATGAAGTTTACGTAATAATGCTCTGCTGGTAATTCATTGAGAAATTCTTCTTGTACACGTATTGAAAGTTGCTTGATGAAGCTTTGTTGAGCATACTTCCCTTAATGGTGTATTACAAACTACCGCTCTGATAGTTTGGATTTGATCTCTCTTTAGATGATTTATTGTGGTATATGAAGATAGTTTTTTGAGCGCGGTTAACCTTTCTTACTGAGTACTGCTTTACAGGTGGTTCACAGAGTACTGCTTTACAGGGGGTTACAGAGTACTGGTCTTCAGGTGGTTTACTGAGAATTGCTATACAGGTGGTTTACTAAGGATTGCTATACAGATGGTTTACTGAAGATTGCTTAACAGGTGAAATTTTTTACTCGTGGCTTACTGAGAACTGCTTAACTGTTGACTTACTAAGGACTGCTTTACAGGTGGTTTGACAAAGCCCACTTTATAGGTGATTCATGAAGGACTGCTTTGCAGGTGGTCTGATAAGCCCACTTTGCAGGTGGTCTATTCAGCGAGTACTTGAGCAGCCAGCCGCTGGTGCCGGTGTGGCGGCAGCTGCTGCCGCCGCCAGGAGCGCCGCCCCACGCCACGCCCGGCATGCGGGGCGGCCACCAGCTCTGCTGTGACACGCACGCCCAGGTCTGTGCCTTGCTGCGCCACCGCCCGGCTGGTGCGGTGCAATGCCGTACTGGACATTGCGCTGGTGTGGGACAGGTGTAGGGAAACAGAGTATTATTATAGTGATTGAAATGGAATATTAGAGTGGAATATTATGATGGAAGGAAGTTGAATGATGGAGGGAAGTTGAATAGAATGCAGGGGAGTAAAATGGAGTTGTATAATGGAGTAGAGGGGAATGTAGGGGAGTAGAGTGGAATGCAGGAGAGTTGAATGGAATGCAGGAGAGTTGAATGAAGACAGTGGACTTGAATGGATACAGTAGAGTTAAATAGATACAGTAGAGTTAAATAGATACAGTAAAGTTGTATGGATCCATTGAAATAGAATAGATAGAATGGGATACAAGATAAGTAGAATGGATTACAATGAAATAGATTCAAAGCAAAGGAGAAGAATGAAAAACAATAGAATAGAGGGGAAAGCAACAAAGTAAAAGGAAAAAACAATGAAGTAGATAAGAAAACAATGGAATAGAACGGGATAGAATGAATGATGTTAAATAGGTTCCATGGAACAGCATAGAATTAGATAGTTCCACTGGAAAAGAATAGAATACGGTGAAATGAAAATGGGTTTGGCAACAGGAGTATATTATGTGAAAATTCTCAGGACATGCGTAATTTTACGTAAATTATTCCGTAGGGGACAGAACACATGTTTGAGCCTCTGATGGAGTATACCTGGAGTGTAGGCGAGTGAAAACGTGTCTGTGTGACTTAATGTTTGTCTGCATTACTCCCTGGCTTTGTTTTATTGTGCGCCACGGAGTGTCTTTGTGCGTCAAGGAGTGTCTCTGTGCGTCACGGAGTGTCTCTGTGCGTCACGGAGTGTCTCTGTGCGTCACGGAGTGTCTCTGTGCGTCACGGAGTGTCTCTGTGCGTCACGGAGTGTCTCTGTGCGTCACGGAGTGTCACTGTGGGTGCCTGCACTAAACTGTGCGTATCTGTGGCCGCAGAGCATCTACCTGTTCGGAGGGTGGGACGGGCAGGAGGACCTGAGCGACCTCTGGTGCTACAGCATCCCGGGCAACGAGTGGGCCTGCGTCTCCCCTGACACCAGGCTGCAGGTGCTGCTGATGCGGCTGTGCTCTTCTTGCGCTTCATTCTATTGCTGCTCCCTCCCTCTGTCCTCTCCTTGCACTTTATCCTAATGCTGCTTTTTCTCACGGTACAGGAAACAAGGTAGAGTCATTTCTATGGGAGAAATGGGGGGGGGGGCTAACTCTTGTTATGGAAGCCAATAAAACTGCTTCATTTCAAACCAACTTTATGACGTCATCATTGCGTCATGTCCTGAGGCCAATAACGGTGCCAGATTTTGGGCTGGCAGTGTTATCAGAGGCAAAATGAATGCTGATATTGGTTCTTTGCTACGACGTCAGTATTGCCACACGGCCAACGAAAAATGTGTTTTGCATGGGACTCTTAGCAATGTTTGACTAACAACTTAATCGTTCAGCTTGGATTTGTTGTGCTGTTTTTTGTGCATACCCTCGAGTACTGTTATTTGGTTTTTCTTATTCTGACTTGCTGCATTCTTATTTTTTCTTCCAAGCAATTGTTTCTCGCATTTTTTCTGTGCACCGTAAGCTACATATATATGTTTTTATGCAATTTTCCTACTAACTAAGTTTATTTTGACGTAATTTTAACATTGTCGTATTTTCATGCACTGTGCGATTTTTTTCCCCCTTACATGCGGTCGCCTTCAAAACCTGCAGTGCGCGCTAACGCACTCTGTCTCAATAGCTCCTCAGTAGATGTCTTTGCTCCTTCAAACATACATCCTTCTGTGCTAAATTTTATTTTTCTTTCATTGTAGATTCTCGTCTGACCTGCGGTTTTTTGTTTGAGCTTCATTAATATGTCGTTGGTCCACAATGACGCACAGACCACTGGCCAAAAGATGTTACAGCATGACAGGTACACGCTATTTCGTAAGTAGCAGCGGTAGTAGCGGTGAGCAGACGAATTTGGTAACGCTTTGTTAGCTCAGACTGTGTCATGCCAAAGTTCTTGCGAGCTGTATCATAACATAGATATGTAGCTTGAAGACTAGTCTTTTGCGTGCTATTCTGTAGTTTGTAGTCTCTTTTTCTACCTCACCTCGGGGGCAACGTTCTTCCTTTTTGTTCACATCGCAACTCTCTGGGTACTTGGTAACTCTTGTATGATTAATCTTCTTCTCATGGAATACTTTGTCTCCTGGTATTTGATTATTTTTTGACAAACGTCTCATGGAGTAAATCAATGATTTTCTATTGGTACTTTTTCAAATTTGATCAATTTGAAACCTATTTTAAGTTTGAAATTGCTTCTTGAACGTAAGTCTCACTTGAAGTTCAGATATTTGTACAGCTTCACAAATTCTGAAAGTAATCTCTTGTGTGCGTTAAGCATGGAGGCGTAGCCAACACTAACTGATGTATATTTTCTCCGCGTGTATCGTCCGTCATTGTACAGTATCGGAGCTTGAGGATTCCTGGACCCATTTTTAAAATCATTGTAAGTTTGAAGGAGGGCCAAGTCAGATTTTTCAGTTCATTTCATAAGAGCGAGACTGGATCATCTTTGCCATGCTCAGTGTAAACAGGCTGTTGTTCTAGCTAATTTTGTGGTTCATACGTGGTATGTTTGTGTCCATTCGACATAACATACTACGTGTAGGATGTTCATGTTAGGTTATGACAAGCTCGTGCTGAAGCTGTGGTGAACAGCAAAATGCCATTGTGGAGCCATTCAATATTTTCGAAAAGAGAATTTTGCATTCATTGTGGCACACTTGTCGAGGTGTGGAATGTATGCATAGTACGTTTCTAAATTGTATGTGTTCAAGAAAGAAAACTATTGCTTGGGAAAAACAAATCAGAGAATGCTATAATGTGTTCTCGATTTCCTTACTAACCTTTCAACATTTGAATTAATTACTCATTCTACCGTTGGTATTACAACCGTTATTAAATCGGCATTGGCATCAGCTTGTTATCGACATCAGAATGAGGAGAGAACTGCTACTCGTGAATGGTCGGGAAAAACAAGTTCAAAATTGCCTTGAAAATCAGGGCTGCTTATAGAAGGGTATGAAATCCACTTACAAGGTGATAGATCGAAATTGATTTTCTGACAGACAACTTATAAAATAAATAATTGATTTTCATTTAACATTTTCTGAATTTTGATCAATTTTGGACCTATTGCTAGTTCAAAATTGCCGTGATGTCACAGGGAGGACCCAGCCCTCGCTCGTGCCACAAGGTGTGTCTAGACGCAGAGCGGCGGCAGCTCTTCACGCTCGGCCGATACGTCGACAGCAAAATGCGCACTTCTGACAACCTCAAGGTATCCAAATGCTAAGTAGCTCTTCTAATTTTGAATTGTACAGTGTTCATGTTGCCGTCCTGTACCAAATACCGTTGTGTTCCTGACATGACACAATTATATAACGTCTGAGACAGCCGGGATGGCATTAATCCAACTGCAATCCTATATTCCGCGATAAAGTACCGCATCGTTTTCGACTGCTTGATGTAAAACCCAATAAATGGAATGTATTGGAGGAATTTTTATTTAAAAGTCCAAACAAAAAATAATAAATTCTAAATGAATACGTGTTTTTGGAGCTGTATATTTGCCTGAAACTACCGTACTTCTTTTCTTCATTTTTCTACTTCAATGAAAAAAGGGAAATTCTAAATGATTGCTTGTTTGTAAAGCTCAATATTGCCTGAAAACGGTCTCTTTTCGTTTGTTTTGTCTGACCAAAATGATAAAATTCGAGGTGAATGCTCTCTGAGGACCTCAGTATTTCACCAGAGCGACTTCTACTTGTACGAGCTGGACAGCGGTCGGTGGACGCTGATAACGGAGGACACAGCGGAGGTCGGGGGGCCGCGGCTGGTTTTTGACCACCAGATGGTCATGGACTCCCAGAAGCGCGTCATCTACGTCTTTGGAGGGCGGGTACTCACGCAGTCGCGCTGGGAGGGGTCAGTTGCATCGCGCCAGACTGGAATATTCTCGCAGTTTGGTCCATTTCTTACCTGTGTTTCATGTTTTACTGCTTTTCCGATTGACTTAGGGAAGCGCTTCGTTTTCATTCACCTTCCGTTTCTCTGCTTTTTCGATTTACTTGGTGAAGTGCTCCTTTTCCTTTACCCTCCGTGTCTCTGCTCTTTCGCTTGACTTAAAGAAATGTTCCTTTTTCATTTACCTTCCGTTACTCTGCTTCTCCGATTGACTCGGTGGAATTATACTTTTTCAAATACCTTCCGCTTCTCTGCCTTTTCCCTGATGTGATGAATGCTACTTCTTGCATTTATTGTAGGCAAGATTTCTTGTTGATTTCATAAATATTAATAAATTTATTTCCCTTTTCTCTTCTCTTTCCCCAACTTTTGTAAAATTCTGCATTCCCGAATTTTTTGCACGTTGTTCTGCTCTCTCATCTGATTTTGTTAACGTAAGTAATATTTATACATTGAGACTAACCTCTTTACTTAACGGGTGTGAGAAAATAATAGGTGCCGTGATTAGTTGGAGCCTCATGGTCTGCATCAGAAGAACACACCGCTTCTTGCACTAGCTGACGATTTTCAATCTTTCTCAAGCTGTTAAAATTTTTACTCATTTATTTTATATCCCAAACTGCCAGGCGCATGTAAACAATTTCATCAGATTAATTCAAACCTCATTATTGGGTTATAATTTTTTTGTGCAGATAACGCAGTTAAAGAATGGGTGGGCAGGCGTCCAGACGAATATTACTATGACGGTGTTCACTTTGCACTCAGTCATCTGCATGACAAACAATTACTTGAGATTAACAATTGCTCTCGTTCTTCACTTGGCGCAGAGTTGGACTAGAGAACGACAGAGGCGTGAGCAGCAGCAGTAACAGCAGCAGCAGCAACAACAACAATAACAACAACGGTTTCTCCCCCGCCGAGCCGCAGTTCTCAGGCCTGTACCGCTACGACGTGGCCACCAACACCTGGACGTGTCTGCGCGACGACGACTCCGTTGTGGCGTCCAGTGAGTGGTACTGCTGTAGTGAGTGGTCTTGTGAGTGGTGCTGCTGTGTTGAGTGATCTTGTTGTGAGTGGTGCTGTTGTGTTGAGGGGTCTTGTGAGTGTTGCTGCTGTAATGAGTGGTCTTGTGAGTGTTGCTGCTGTGTTGAGTGGTCTTGTGAGTGGTGCTGCTGGGTTGAGTGGTCTTGTTGCAGTGAGTGGTGCTACTCGTATTGAGTGGTCTTGTTGCAGTGGGTGCTGCTACTCGTATTGAGTGGTCTTGTTGCAGTGAGTGGTGCTACTCGTATTGAGTGGTCTTGCTGCAGTGGGTGCTGCAATGGCTGGACGTTTCTAAATTCAATAGTGTGATCTTGATGCACTGAGTGGAGTGGTCATGTCGCTGTTATGACATTATGATCACAGGATTAAAGGTTACGATCAAATCCTATGAACCTGTTCAGTTTTCATTCCGTCATTGGTGGGCAACAGTGTCATCTGTGTGTGTGTACTGCCGCTGGCACAGGGAAAGTGAAATGCTGGCACTGTCTCCGGGTAGCGCACACCCACCTTACCAAGCACCTACATTGTTAAGTACATTCTATTTCAGGAATATCTGAGGTCCCGAGCTGAAGGTAAGGTGGGTCTTCCTTTTGTTGAAATAGAAGTGTTTTTTTTTTTTGTTACGAACCATCTTTTTTCGGTTTACTTCGGTCATGTTTTTTAGTGCCTACTACTTTCTTCTTCAACTATTGTCTTGTTTCATTTACATCTTCTCTCCCAATTTCTTGTCTCTATGCACTTGTTGCATAGATTCCGCATTCCTTAAAGTCCACACTAAATGATGCCTTCTTCCTTCCTCTTTTTGGAATGCCTTTGTTGAGGTTAGGGAGGCTTAAACTAACATCTAACCTAATTCTATTTCAGGAAGCAGTACAAGCAACAACAGAGCGGCAGATGCGGGGCGAGATCCAGCCTCGTCCCCGTCCACGTCCACGCCAGTTACAACCGTGCCTTCGTCCGTTTCAGCGTTGTCACGGACGATGTTTTCGTCAGCATCGTCGTCGCCGGCTGCCTCGTCCTCCTCTTCCACGTCCTCTGGCTGTCCCCCGCTGCGGTCCCGTGTGGGCCATTCCATGCTTTTCCACCCGGTAGGTGGCATTGGCTGCTCTGCAACACCGTACTGCCGTACCTCATCAACGCTCTTCCCTATAGGCAGTCGTTGACTGATTTTTAACGCGCTGACTACCCATTGGGGCATAGGAGTACCATTAGGTAAAGTGCTCATTTGCGTATCGTGTGAATGAACAGCATTTCAATTATTTCAGCATATTTTTTATGAGAGGTTTAAGTATACGAAGTAGAATATAGTCATGCTATTACATTTTAACACTTCTTAGGAAAGATACAATTTTTTTGAGCAGTAAAGTCATTTTTTAAACTCTGCCACTTTCAACCTTACTTTTTAAGAAATGTCAGAGGTCGCCATTTGGCCTCGGCAGTGAACGTGTTAAGCCGTAAAATGGAGTCAAGGTTAAACATTTTAGCTGAGGACCTGACCAGTTTTAGCTACTGAGCTAGGCAGCTGTCGCATATATATATTTCTTTTATCTAAAGGTAGTGGGTTGCTTTCTATCAAGTCTCACTTTGGAAGTGGAGCAGGTGCTAGGTTGGACCATGAAGCACACGCCAAAGATTCACGGGGCCTCTCATAACCTCCCTTTTTTTCACGGTGATGCTACCAACTGATTACTTTAGTGTCACCTGTTCTTTGGCTTGAGTCATCCACACCTTTGCTTCTCTTCTTATTTACTTCAATTACCACCGCTGTTAGAAACGGACTCTGCTCATTTGCTCTGTGCCCAGTCCTCTTCGGTGTGCTACCATCCTTTGGTATTCACATTTTCACTATCAAGTTAATACAATGAACTGTTAGCAACTATTATTTGTATGTGGGTATTGTTTGATCTTGAAAATAGCTGCAGCAAGTTTTGAACTCGCTTGTGCTAATGTGTGAACTATAATTTTTTCCTTCTAATGGATTTTTGAGACCATAAAAGCTTGTGCTAGAAGTAAATTACTGATGTGAATGCGAAGAAGCATCCTCGAAAACAAATATATAAAATGTATTTTAAAACAGTTTAAGGTGAAGTACTAAAAACGATAAACATTTGTCCTTACAGATTACTCGACAGCTTTTTATTTTGGCCGGGCAACGAAACAAAGAATATCTGACAGACTTCTTTACATATCAGGTAAGCTGTTCGGTTCTTGCTAGTTCTAAAATTACTCTAGTAATTTTTTATTATGAAATGTAAATTGGAGCAAACAGTGAGCAGAATTTTTTTTGCGAGTGTTGTGGTGATAATCAGCACCTATTTCCCAATAGTGTTCCTCTAATCCAAAAAAGTATCTTCTTTATGTGTAAAAAACAACCTTTTTTTTTATCAATGTATCACTTGAAAATATGTTTTCAGCGTAATGCGAACGTAATGTATAGTGTGTGAAAGGTTCCATGAGCAAAGTGCAACAAAGTTACTGTTAGTATTACTTCGGTTCTGTCTGGTGTCACCATCAGTTGTATGTTTAAAATCCGTTGACACCCTTCAAAATTTTTTTCCATTGATAAGGAGAGGAGACTTTTTAAAGCATTTTCTTTGTAAAAATGTGCATTATTCTCATGCCGATGTTTAACGAGATATCGGCGCGAATACATCAATAGTGAATAGTTTCCAAAACATCGAATCCTTCTTTGACCAAGTCCAAGCGAGCTAATGAGCTCCTCCGCCATGTGCCACAGGTAGACACGGACATCATAACCTGCATCAGCGAGAAGAACTCCGGAGGGCGCGGATGCACGGCGATCAGCGCGGTGGGCACCGTAGGCGGCGCGTCAAGTGTGCTGGGGCTGAGCATCATGGAGGGGGCCGCGCTGCTGGGGGCAGGCTTCTCCCAGCGCCAGAACGACCTGCCCCCCGCTGGCTTCACTCAGAAGGCAACCATTGACCCCATCTTGGAAGAGATCCATGTGCTTTCTGTGAGTGCTGATGTATGAGGTCAAATTGTCTGGTGGATGTAGCAGTCCTCATGTTGAACTTCTTTAGGTTTTTGCGGAATGTGCTTGTTTACTCTGCGAGCTTGTTCATTTTACTCTGCCGAAATAATACAAAGTGTTACTTAACTGTCGAGCAGGGCTGAAAAGATACCATGTTTTACCCATTAATTGTCCGGCGAAACATTTTTAAGTTCAGTATTGTGAGATTTTATGTGTGCGTCAGATGTGACGCTTGAGGAGTATCTGAAGACATTTGTGTGACTCCTAATTTCTCTTGCAGGGCCTCAGCAAAGAGAAAGACAAGCGAGATACCGTTTGTAATTCTTTCTGGGTCTACAGCATCCCTTTTAATAAGTGGTGAGCAGCCTGAATTCTAATGAATCTAAAGGAAGTATTCACTAAATGTATAATATAACTCTAGGAATACAGCACATTTTACTATCGCGGATCCTCTCAGAGGTTAGGTTACGCACTAAGTTAGGTTAGTCTGTTCTGTGCTGTGGGGTCTAGTGCTCCCAGGGGAATTCTCTTAATCTACCTCAGCTACAGGTAGGCCTTCGGGACTTCCATTTTTCATACCCACTTTGCTTCATTCAGTTTTCATGCCATCTTCGCTGCATCTTCTAAGTATTTTCTTCCATTTGTTTCTTAACTTGCTATTTTTATGCGCTGGGTATCTTGTGTGGGAACACAGCATGTGAGTATGTTCTATTTTCTAAATTACATAATAAATAGTGGCTTCTTTTTGCTCTCTTGAGATTGCCTGTGTTGTGGCTAGCAAGTCTTTAACTAATATGATAATAAAAACTGTAATAGATTAAGCATCTAAACCTTTGGTCGTGTAAAAGTTAACTTGTTTACCGAGTGCATGCAGGGACTGTCATTGATCAATCTCTGACAATCAAATGGCTGCCTTTAGGAATTAAAAACGAGGAGACCAGTTAGTAAATGTTAATGTGATGTGATAAGGATTCATTTTTTAGTCCTTTTCCTGCTTCAAAGAGCTAGAATCTTTCTTAACTTCTTTTTTCTAATCTGACAGCTTGACAAAATTTACCTTCCTTAATGGAACACAAAACCCGGAGATGGTTTAACGTAACCTCGACCTTGCTTTTACTCGTAGCGCCGCAACTCAAATTGATCGAAGTTTCCCTTTTCTCTGCTATGGTCACTCTTGTCCCGCAGTGAACTGCAGAGTATCAGTTTAATTTTAGTGGTTGTAGCAATTATATATGCTTCTGAAGCTTACGTTTTCGGCATCACTATTCGCTTTTTTTTTGCAGTATTGTTAACATTATAACTTATAAGCGAGAACCTCTCCTCAGCTTTAAACCATCATTCCGTGAACCTTTCCTCAACTTAATCATTACGTGACCTATGTCTGATTGTCAGAGCTGACGGACTGTGTTGCAGGTCGTGCATATACCACAACGAGGTGTCAGGAGACGGCCCCGACAGCCGTGGGGAGCCTTGTCCCAGGTTCGCACACCAGCTTGTCTACGACCACGTCAACAAGGTGAACCCCCGGTGTCATATTTCATCGGTCATTTTTGAAATGCAATTAATATGAATGCACACATAGATTTCGCATACAAATATTGAGTTTCCCAAAAAAATGTACTCTCACTCATTTATTTTGTTTTAAAGATGTAGGGTATTATAGGGTGTAAAATTTATCGCAGGTCTGGGAGACCTGGTCTCATATTTTGGATAGAGTTGTGAGTTGAGTTGTGGTGCAGGTGCACTACATGTTTGGTGGCAACCCTGGTCGACACCAGCAGCCCAAGATGCGCCTCGACGACTTCTGGTCCCTGCAGCTCAGCAGACCGAGTCCTGAGAAGCTCCTGCAGGAGATCATCTTCACCGTCAGGAAAAGCTGGTACGCTAGGTTCTTCTCGAAATGTGCTCATGAAGTTATGCCTCAGTGTGTGATGGAGTGGTGGCTAATTTTTTCTTTTTTTGACAATAGTAAGAACTTAGTTCTTCAGAATCATGTCTTGTGATGTGGTGGGGAGGAATCGTGCACTGAATAATGCTGTACGTTGATGTATGATCATTAATCGTTAAGGTTTGGTACGAGCAGTGTAACGTTACTGACTGCTGCAGCGGAAAACCTTGCTGCTCTTTACTACGACTGAGGAACTATAAGGGATTTGAAGTGCCGCTGGGTACAGGATTATTTAACTCACTGTTTCAATTTTAAGTTGGAGTATCCTAGGGATCCCAGATTTTGTTCCTGCTAACTAGCAATGGATAACATTAGTTTTTGTAAGTCACTTATTTTTTTAGGAAATTTTAGGCAATTTCCATTCAAGGCCTACTGCTACAACTGCGTCTTTTCTGGCTAGAGTAGAAACGCTGACCGTATTTGTTAAAAGTGAATCATATTGTGATAAAAATTATTTCTTTGTCGAACGACGTCGAAAATTGTTCTGAATATTGCGTTGAATTAGTTGATAGTTTACTTAAATTATGGAAGGAATTGATTCCCCAATTTCGGTGTCTTCCTCTCAAATCTTACCTCATGTGTGCAACTTATGTGTATAAGGCTTAAAGTGACCTCAGCATTTTTTGTTGTTAACACGTTGACTCCGATTGTGCGGTTGCTTACGGTCAGTTTGGTTAGGCTAGAAGAAGTCGTTTTGAAAAACTAGCTTTTCTGCTCTAATTGATTTTCAAACTTTTTGAAAAGTGACGACTCTTGAATACACTTGAACCACAATGTGTTACCTTTTACTCTGAAATTTATTTCGTAAATGGTAGCAAAATAGTTGAAATGTTATTTGCACATTCCGGTACGTAAATGAGCAATTTACCTTGTGGTTCACATTTGTACCACTTCGGAGTCAACGTGTTGAAGTCATCTAGAGAAACTGTTTCACTCAATTCAGTCATGTTAATAGTTTGTCCTCGTTCATTTAAAGGTGGCTTAAATTACTTTTTCTATTGGTCTTAAAGCAGCGTAGAAATGAGGGGAGGGATTTTTCATGGCAATAAATACTATGTTACTTGTACAGGTCCTTTTTTTAGGATTTATACAGTTGACAAGTATAGCAAATTGGAAAGCTGGAATAGAATAGAGGTTAATAATGACGCTTGACGTACCCCAGTCTAAGTCTGTCGCCGGAGCATCTGTGATTTCGGCCGCCCTGTGAAGAAGCTATACTTATGTGGCTAAAACATAAATCCGCCAACGAAAAAGTAGACTGCGATCCTACTTTGTTCGTATATATGATTTCCCATCATTTCTACGTTGCTCAGCAGTAAATTTTGCTCTCTAGGTACGAAGAGCTGGCCGTGAGAGACTCAACAGAGGCCCTGCGCTATTTGCAAACTGAGCTACACGAGGCTGTCAACCACAGCAACCCTGAACAGGTATCTCTATTTTATATAATTCTTCCTGTTGTTCATAGCTCTGATAATAATGTTAATGTGCTTGCCGTACACGTTTGTGGACAGTTTTTTAACTTTTGTTGTGACTTTGTCATTCTGTGAATAATGAGGGATTCTACATACTTTATTGAAAATGGACTAGCCCTGATATCAATTTCGTAAATTATAAGAGTAATTTAAGTGCCTCATGTTCTGTTTCATTATTTTTCTGATTATTAGGTTGTAGGAACAGCAGCGCTGGCATATCTGCGTGCTGTTAAAAGGCCTTTTTGAGCTGTAAAACTGAGTACTTTCCCTTTGGTGCCTAATGTAAAAGAATATCTTCCTTGAAAAGCAAGCCGTAGTGTGTTCATTGTGTCATGGTTTTACATCCTACATTTGAACTCGGCCTTTGTTTGTGAGCTGGTTTCAACCGCCAAGGCTTGACTTGTTCGATGCATTCATGTGTGATTCTAAAAGCATTCAAAGGGCTAGTAGACCAATTCGTAGTTGTATTTGTCCGTCAAACGTCTGAAAAACATGCTTTAACGATGAAATTGGATAGTTCTGTAATTTTGGATTTTCTCTGATATCAACTTCAGAGGCTCTAAACCATCTGTGTCTGGGCGCTGTCTCTCGTCTTCATGTAATAAAAACGCAATTTCTATTTTACTCCAGTAGCAATAAGTGACGTTCTTTTCCTTTGCACGAGTTGAATTTGATATTGAGTATCCACTATCGTTCTTGGCTATTTCTCTGCTTTGATTGCACCTCTGCATAACTAAGGTTGTATAAACAATTGATGTGTGTCATGCGCGTTTCTCAGAAGTACAAGTGACATTTTTTGCTTTTGTTTTACTCTCTTGTGCAGATTTCATCGAGTGACACATTTTGTGCTTAAGTATCTCGGTTGTGTTTAGAATTGAAGCATCTAGATTCGTATTTTCGTTCCGGGACGAATTTCACAAAGTATTAAGAGTACCTATATATGTATTTGATGCAAAAGATGCACTCATGAAATTCGATGAATCTGCCGATACGTCCATACACAGGGACTTTTTTGAAACTAACAACTGTGAAGAGGAACCAATTATGAAAATTTCGCCACAAAGTGAGATAATGGAAAACCGAATTCGAGCCGTGGTTTCATCGACTTCTTTATCGCGCGACTTGATAATTGTAAACAAAATGTTATGGGGTGTGCTTTTGTTTTACGATCGAAGGCCACTTTTGGGTTCAAGGTGACCTGCTTAATGGCTCGTGCTCGGACCATCAAAAGCGCTTGTTTGGTCATGCTTCTAAGCGTACTCTGACGCGTGCATTGTGTGCAGGTGGCCGAGCTGCAGCGTCTGGCGTGTACCCTCTTCCAGCCAGCAGACCCGGAGGTGTGTCAGCCGCCTCCCCTCACTGCTTTGCCCCAACCTCCTCCTCAGGACTTGCCTCTTTTCACGGACTTACTTTCCCCTGCTGGATCCTCACTGGACAAAAGAGCTTCTTCCTTAGGTCCTGGGGCCTCTCCGTTGGACATTGGGGCTTCAGCCTCATCATCGCCTCTCCCCATGGACCTGAGCAACTCTCCGAGGTTGCCCGAACCTCCAGCGCTGTCCCCGACGGCCGCCGAGCAGCTGGACGCCTGGCGACACCGGCACCGCTCTGAGCTCTTCAATGTGCTCACCAAGTACTTCCCTGAAAACATGACCCAGCCGCATGCGAACTTGGTCGACCTCGTCAACTTATAACACCTAGTGGTCCCTGCTACGCCAAACCTATACACCGTCCTGAGAGCTTGGTCATTTGTTAATCAGGGTGAGCGTTTAAAACTCAGCACAAAAACCCAACCCAAAAAGTACAAATAAGTTGGAAAAATGTAATGTTTTTTTGGCTAGAGTATTTTTTTTTTTGGAGGCTTATTTGTGCGAGTTTTTTAATGGGAATCCTAATTATAATGACTCTGCTCTCAGAGCTGCTCTTGTGACCCCCCGTGTTCTACAAGAACATGATTAATAAACTGTTCTCGTAGAACTAAGCGACTTGTGGAAACCCCTTCCTGGAAAATTTTTGGAGAAGATGCACTGCTGATGAACTGTGCTCTGGGAGTGTGACGGTGCTTGAAAGTTACTTTAAAAATGAACTTCACCCATCAACGCTCAAAGAGCTACCTCAGTAAATGCGGCTCTGTGAGCAGCATTGTAAAGTTACCCCGAGAGTGCGATGCTACTGCTCTTTGATTCGAAGGAACCTTGTAACTTCATCCCCGTACCGGATGGCGGACAAATCCTTATATATGCGCAAGCTGAAACTTCTTTGGCTCGTCATTTATGTCGGCACTTGATTGGTTTATCATCAAAGATGGACTTTCTCACTTGAGTCTTCGTGTCGCACTTGCTAATGAGTAGCAAAACATGTTCATTACTATAAGTAACAAAAATTCCTCTTATGTAAGCTCCAAATAAACGTTAGGAAGTTGTATCGTTATATTTGATTTAGTAACTCGTTCGTTCTAAAATTATCTCGTGATAGCTTATCTCTATACGAAACCGTAGGTAAGTCGCAAGTAAGAAAGTATTTGATTTCTCGGTACAAAACTAAAGTGAAATATTTGAATAAAAGGCAAGTTAGAAGTGCAGGAATCACGCCTATTTCTTTACAAATTCTCATCATTTAAATATGAAAGATTGTGTATGATGCATCATTTGATGACTACCTAGCATAGAATAATTACCGCTCTAATGAAAAATGCGCCGCTCGATGCTACCAAAACTTCCGTGATATTTGCGGGAATGCAGCACTGTATTCCAAGGTAAGCTAGTTGACACCACTACCTTTATTTTTAGTATTCAATTTCCTCGTCGATTTCAACACCTGGTTTTATTCCTACTTCTGAGAGCTAATTGCACCAGGGAGTGTATTTATGAGAATAACCTTATCTCTTCATTGCTTTGACTAGCTATGTCCATTTACCTGGACCAAGCAAATGAGGAATCATGACATTATTCAGTATCAGAAGCTACCAATGTATCTGCTTGCTGGAGTTATTTTCCTATTTTCAGCCTTTCTTGGCGCATTACAACTTCAGCAAAGAGCTGGGAGCTCTTCATCGGACATGTTATCAGTAACTGATGTTACGGATGCTAACCGGTGTCTCATGCCGAGACCTGAACGTCAATGGCTGAATTTGAAATAGTATTAGCACAAGTATTTACAAAAGTTAACTCGGAATTAGTGGTTCCATTAGTAAACTCATTTCAATTCTTCGTTCCTGCATGATTTACTCAAATGATTATACCGTTTATTGGATTGCTGTTGGTTTAAGATATCCTGAAGTTTATATAATTATAGCCTTCGTTTTCAAATTATGGAAGAGATTAGAAAGAAATACTGGATGCTTAGTTCTCTGCTCTCTAATCCTGGGGTAGAATGCCTCGAAACTTCGTTTTATTTCTGTGACTTGAAAAACTTGATTTTTCTCTGAGAATCTCAAACTTTGGAGACATATTTCAAAACGCCATTTGGTTTGTGCTGCACTTTATGTTCATTTTCTATGACGCCATTCTCCTGTTCTGATTTGACCACCATTTCCAGAGCGTGGTGATACTCAGCCTCTAACCTGAGTTGTTTGATTGGCTGCATGCGAATGGCAGGCTACTTGTTTTGCGGTGTTGCCGTACGTGTCCGGACATAACACCGTTTAGCTCTGCCATGACATCATCGCTATTTGTCCCCCGTAGTCCATGCCAGCTCAAGCTAGTCGCCCTCTGGCTTGATGGAGCATATCTGAACCATAATAAAATCGAAATTTTAAATTCTCTAACAATTTGCGTTGTCGTTGCGTTACATCAAGCAGTATAAATTCTTTCAAGTCTACTTGGCTGCACAAATCAACTTAGAAGAACTTAGCTACGAGCTGTCTCGCTACGACGGCGAACGTAGCTGTGGAAAAATGCAGCGACTACTACTTAGTGAAAAAACGCAGCCCAATTTGTGCAGCCCCATAACATTTCTGAGAAATGCTGGGCCGATGTGTTTCCTTTCAAACCTTGCACTTGTGTGCGTTGTATTCAGTCGGCACTTTGCTTTGCAAAAAGCATTATGTAATGAGAATGATTATCATGAATTTGACCTGACAATGGGTATATTAACGACTTTGATGTTTTATATTACATGTATCCAGTTTGGAAAATTAGGATATTTAAGGTTCGGTCTTGAGACTCGTGACGGAGATTCAGCAACCGATTTTTGGATTCAAAACGAACTTTTCGTGGTTCGTTCTACGCGTGCCAATTGTTTAAAATGTTGAAGATTTTTTTATTTTGATCGACTAATTAGTTTTAATATCCGTCTTTACACGTCCATGTTGTCCTTGAATCACCTTCACCAAGTCCGGTATTTTGCCTCGCTGAAATTACATCGGCGTTACCGGTTTTAATTTAGAATTAACTGACAAATTTCATTTTATTCATATTTTAAATTTTGTATCGATGTGCCTGTTTTTTTTACGAACGCCGTGCTTTTCTGAATTCCGAGTCTCTTCCGGTGGGTGAGGTAAAAATTGTGTTCTCTGTTATTTGAAATCTGTGAGCATTTTTTGCTCTGGCCTTGGTTGTGGAATTTTAAGATTCTTTGAACTAATATTTCATGACTCGTGCTCTGTAAATTACTGTGAATTTTTTTTAAATTTCCCAATCGTTGATTGTGTTCTGTACGAAAATTGTAGACCACGGTTTCGTTTATTATTGCTAGGCGTCTAGTTCCTGTAAAAGGTTATCTGAATATTGAGTTGAACCTCAATTTGTTGTGTATATTTTGCCCTTTAACTCCGTTATCTTCGAACCGTCCCTCGACTTTGGTCTTTTTGTATTTACGTGTAGCGATTATTGAGTGTGCAGCCGCTGGCTCAAGTCACATTCTGCACCGATTAGGACTAGACAATGTGCTCGAGTTGAACAACGTTTACGCGTCATTCAAAAATTTTCAAAGTGCTGCTTTTTTATCAGAACCTTGCCTGAAAGCTTACCTGAGGAGGTTTATCTGTTCATTGTACGTGAAAACGCGTGTAAACCATGTTCTCGAACAGGTATCCTGCAACAAGTATAACGAAACTGCGATGAAACTGGCCTTACAGAACTGGGTGCATGTTTGCCAGAACTGTGTGGCAGAACAATTTTTGCCACACATGAGTCATGATACAGATTTGCCACAAATGCGGGATGGAGCAGAGTTATCTGATCTGTGACTGAAGCTAAGCTACTTGACCTGGGTGATGGAACACTTCAACTTGTACACTGCTCGTAATCGGGCTTGTGTAAACGAACTCCCAGAAGGATGCTCCTGAAGACGATCAGTTTGAGCAGTTAGCACTTTTCATTAGATAGGGTTTCTTTCTTAAACCAAGAAGGAAATACTGAACAGAATGTATTCTTGGTTGCGTGCTTCCCCAGAGGTCGTTGCCTTGTTTAATAATGACTTCTCGCTACAAATTCAATGGCAGTTTGCGGTAAACTGTTTTACAGGCTTAAGTGTACACTTCAATTGGCCATTTTCCGTTTTCACGAAGAGTGGACGCGTCATTCAGGCCGACATCTCGAATACCGCCACTTCTGTTTGTAATATCTTTCCTTGGTTCGTTCGTATTACGTATTTTGGGGGAAAGAGCGATGTTTTTGTTTAGGTAAATCCCTATTCATTGATAAAGGGATAACAATAATGCCAATTATAATTGAATAATTCAATAATTCAATTAGAAAGAAATACTGGATGCTTAGTTCTCTGCTCTCTAATCCTGGGGTAGAATGCCTCGAAACTTCGTTTTATTTCTGTGACTTGAAAAACTTGATTTTTCTCTGAGAATCTCAAACTTTGGAGACATATTTTAAAACGCCATTTGGTTTGTGCTGCACTTTATGTTCATTTTCTATGACGCCATTCTCCTGTTCTGATTTGACCACCATTTCCAGAGCGTGGTGATACTCAGCCTCTAACCTGAACAATTTCAACCTTCAAAATTGTCCGTCACTTTGCTGACGGAGGTTCAGTTTTATGTCTCTAGGTCGAGACAGCTGAAGATGAGATTTTCACTCCTCAGGGGGCGTAGGATAGGCAGTAGATTTAAGTTAGTAAGATTTATATCCAACGCTACGGGAACCGAAGTCCCTGGGAAGGATACTCTTGGGTTGTCACAGCTATAGATAGATCTTCTGGACTTCCATTTGACCCGCTTATCTTCTTTAAAAATTCATGTCTTCTTCGCCATCAATTTTTATCTTTTCGTTCTCTTCCTTGCTCGCGTGTTTTTTCTGAGTGCAAGGTATTCTGTGTGGGAACGCACCTTGCGCATAGATTCTGTTTTTAACAGTCCAAACTCAGTGGTCTTTTCGCTTTGCTTTCTCGAGGTCGCCTTTGCTGCGGTTAGGTGGTCTTAAATTAACAAATAAATTATTTCCTCGCTGTTTGAATAGCAACGATTTTGTGTTTTTGATGGTCCAGCATCGGAAGCCACTAATGCTTCTGCTTCTGGAGTTATTGTTTAATTTTCAACCTTTTCTTGCTGCATTAGTTGTACAACAACACAGCTGTGAGCTCGCTCATACAGAGTACAGACTTCTTGCTCTTCAGAGATGACTTTATTCATAAGCTTAGCAAACAAATTCTGAACTATGAGTTGTTTCTGCTATTTTCCTGGTAGGTACTTTTTTGTGCTTCCCCTAGTTCATTTTGGTGTCATGCAAATGACTTCGGCACCTGTTTTCGTTTCTATTTGTCTCCTTTTTTGGATTATTTCAGTATGTTCTATTTTACCTCCCATAAGCGAGATGGCGTTCAGTACATTAATGTTAGAAGGTAGCAGAAGTAACGTACCGGAGTTGCCGACGAGCCGGTGTGGCCCCTACACACCGCATCACACCTAACTCTGTTCACTGCCCTCATGAGTCCCATCTGCCGCAAGCTCTTGTGTAGTCCCAATAAAATTACGACTGTACACGCTCGTTTTTCTGCCCATGGGTTCGTGGAATTCATCCTCTTCAAGTTGGATTTTTACAAAATTGAGGGTTTTTGTATCAAAGATCTGTACATGAAAATTTTAGTGCATTCTACTAGAAATGAGTTAACCTTATTTTTAATTGGTTTTCGTTTTATCGCATTGAATGAATTTATTTTGACGTTACTTAACCATCCTTAATAAAATTCACTTATCTTATAAAAGGAGTAGAGTTAGATTTTTACTGTGCTTGTGCATTTTCCTCCAGTGCATGAACAGAAAATTCAACTGTTACTGTATTTCGAGTCATAGGTGCATCGCTTCTCTGCCTTCCTTGTTTATCATATTGAGACTTTTAACTGAAAGTTTCACTTCTGAGATGGTTCAACTCGATTTTTTCCGCTTAGAACTGGTTACTTCATTTCAAGTAGTTTTTGACTTTTTAGGGTCATGTTATAAGGCTTAATTACAGCCATTCATGAAACAGACATTACTGAGATGGACAAGCCTCTGTTATCATAGCTTAAAACCGGCTCAAAACTGTACGTCTTTAGTAAGCTAGGGATTAGATCGTAAAATACTTCGGGTTAGCAATGTACAATTCTTCCATAACTCGATTATGATTTTAAAAAATACGCCAGCTAAACAGTTCGATGACTTGTTCACTTGCAGTTTCTCGATGCATGGCAACAATCTGAGTTCCGACGTCCTGGTGACGTCCTCCCTCGTCTTCTATGTGCTGGAATAAAAGCACTCGCCCTCCTAAATTGAAGATGTAGGCCTAAGTCATCATTGGAATATTTTTCTTCACCGATTTCTTGAATCCTCATCGTAGGCATTTTGTGCATGTTCCAGTGCTGGAAAGATATCAAAACATGCCTCTGTTTCATCACCTCTTTTACAATATTCTGCGGAAAAGAACTTCGCTGATTGCTGAGGGACGATTTGGATTTGAAATGAACAAAACTTCGTACAGCTCCGCATCTAAAGTGTTCGCTGAGTGCCTCAGTATTGCAGAGTGATTAGAATTGGGTGAAATATCACACGACTTTGCATGTTTCCCAATGACTGAATAATCTTCAGCGTAGAAATTATCGTGCCCATCTGTTGATCCTTTCTGTTTCCCTTTTGCTAATTTTGGATCATTCTCTAAAAAATTACCTTCAATTACATTGTTGCTTTCCGAGTCTCAACTATCAAATTGTTGTGATCCATGAATAAACTGCGGTTTTTTCCATTTCAAGGTTTAACGGCCTCTTGCCGCTCAGTCTTTTTGATTTGTGAACCTTGTTGGGCATTGAATCATGGCCTCTTCTTTTTCGTTAGTATATGAGCGTTCTGAATGATATATTTAAATGGTTATGCGAGAGCGCTGCCAATAGATATATAAATCTCGCCACAATTATAAGATCGTTATGAATATTGAATTGAACTTCTGAATTTTTTAACATTGCGCGTAAACAAGAATCTGTACGTCCAGACAATTATTGATCCTAAACAAGGACCGCCTGAATATTACTCGGCCATGCCTCGCTCTTGTTTCCAAGCAATCACTCGCTCTATGCTCAAATCAAGGAGACGGAAGCTATCGGCGGAGATCATAGGCTACGTATTTTTTATGTTGCGCGCAAAATATACATAAAGGACTGAAATGAAGTCCAGAGGAAGACGCTCTTAATTATTTAATAGCGGGCGGTTGAGGAGCGCAGGACGAGAAGAAGAAATTGAGCTCGCGAGAGATGCCCGACATCTCGATTAATGCATTACAGATCGGAACAAACCACTCTTCCGAGAAATCAACCAATTGAACTAGGACGGCAATGTTAAACTTCAAGGCTCAATCATGATCAGTTTTACCCATATAAAGATAACGGTGTTGGCACTGAACTAAAGGGATCGCTGCCGTGCCAAAACTTCAAGGAATTCTAAACCACGCAGAGCGAACCAGCGAAAGTAAAACCCGGGGATCAAGCCGTAGATAAATTGATCGCCATTGAAATCCAAAATCTTAATCTGACATATGATAAATTTGGGGTTGATAGTATTTAACCAGTTAATCGGAATGCACACAATCGCAACTGGCTTGTTCTTTAACCGTATTAGCAAGGCTTGCCTTTCCCTCAAACTTCTTGAGAACTGACTGGGGATGACCCTTGAGTGCCTCAAGTCCGGACTCCTTTCTCTTCGAGGGATTCGAAAACGACGTATAAAGAGGAATGGGGAGTGGGAAGGGCAAACGCACACTCCGGCTTCTGATGTAAATTTTGTAAAAACGCGTCATGTGACGATTTTTGACGGCCCATGATTCTTTCTCATGGCTGGCGTCTTGATGGATTGTGATTGTCTGATTGGGCAGTTCACGAGTGCGTGTGACCACAGCAGTGATAATAATTTGAGTGTTTTAGGGAAAGCAGCCCGGCAAACTGTTTTATTATGGCAGTAATTTTTAGTGTAGTGTTTGTAGAGGATTCTACAACTTATTTTTGACACACAATTCGTAAGTAAGCGTGTGGTTTGTCTTCACAGCCCGTGTCATAAAGTCAAACCCTGTGAACTGGTTTTTATTATACCTAACAATACCTAACAATATTTTTTCGAAGGCCATAGTTCATATTCTTTTGATTGTCATTGACGTAGAATAAAATCCGTAAGTTCATTTTATTCATCACGTTGAGCATCGGAGTACGGCGATGAGACCAGACGTCCTCTTCAGGCTGAATAACGTTGCAGAGAGCAGTGGATGAGAGTAGTGTAGCATTTAGGGATCATACAACATCTTGTGATGTACGAACCGGTTCTAGTCAGTTAGCAATACTCAGGCGTGCATCGAACACTTTAGTCCTTGAAATTTAAGAATTTTTGTTCATTTTTATACTCATACCCCAGTTCAATAATCAGCAGAGTTCATGACCCTTTGATATTGTTGGGTCACAGCATTTTTAGATTATTATGTTTCTCTCGTGCGATTCTTTCAAAAATGCATCATTTTTATCTCGCTTAGGTTAAGTCCCAAGAATTTTTCATTTACTTCATAATTGCACTTGACTGCAATGATGGATGCTAACCATAAACGTTCCTTTTTATTCTAAAAACTTTCTCTCCTTTACTCATGCCTTTCTTTTTAAATTACGTACCAACAAAACAGGACTTTTAGGAATCTTCAATTTTTAATTCTTTTGTGGAAAATGTAAGAGTTTTGGTTATAAAAAACCATAGCCAGGTAGACGTTAAAACGCTTTTATAATTTATTTCGTCAGTAAAGAAGAGTTTCCTTCTTCTTCTTACGCAGTAATGAATTTCTGCTGAAAGAGCACCTGAAAAGTTAACGATCAAAGCGCTCAAGCTGAGCTAACTCAACGGCGAGATTAAGTTTCGCTCTGGTAATGAATTTTGGTCAATAATATAAAAAGAAATACTACTCATCCCTATGTGAGAAATTTTATAATAAACTTTTTAATACAGATTACATTCTTGTGCGCATAAAAATACATATGGAGACTGTTCAAAGTGAGATTTTCCCTGGAAAGTTATAATTCGAGAGAAGATTTGAGACTACTTCCGTAAAATGGTGTACAAAAAGATTCATGCAGCGGAATAATCAGTAATGGAATTGAACTTGAATGATGTAAGATAAAGAGTAAGGAGTGTCAAATGAAGACAGTCTGACCATAGTTGATAGCCCCAAAAGTACAATTTTTCTCTATCAACTTCAAGTAGGACGCGTCTCATTTTTACGCGCAGTATGAACTGTGATTGCACTCACTACGAACCCAACGAAAGGGCGGTTTCTTTATTAAATCTTTCATTTCTGGATTTTTTTTGCAGTACAATTAATTATTAGGGTCAAACTGCTTAAAACGGTTGATTGAGAGCAATCCATCAATGTTAGTTTTGAGAAGTGATCTATTTTTTGACATCGCAAGCATGCACTCTGCTTCTCTCAACTCATGTACGGGCAGTTTAATACAGAACGTTTTTCGTTGTCTATAATGTTGATCCTGTCAAAAATCCACGCTCAAGCTGCTCTACATTATTCTATCTAAAGCGTCCACGAATTTGATTCTGATCGTTCTCAATTATATGACACTTCTATAAGGTGAATCTTTAAAATTGCTCACTGCATGCGTTCTACTGGGTGTACTCCGAAAAAAAAATAACATTTCTAGTCACTCAGGTTTTCATGCATGCACAAAGGGAGAAAGAGCTAAACGTTAATGGTAGTGATTATTGTATTCTTTCTCTTACGTTTCGATCTTTCATATCACGCTGTGTCGAATGTCATTTATTTTCTAGTCTCTTAAAGGTTTGTTGTGAATACACTAAATTAAGGTTCATGAACTAAAGTGTAATTTTTTCTTTTCTAGATAGCATGAATACTTCCATTTATAGGACTTTGTTTGGAAAGGTTTAATAGCTAAGGATTTAAAAAGCCAAGTGTCACTGTGATGCTTCAGAGAGGCTACGATGAAAAGAATTATTTTTTTAAATTTGGCAAATTGCTACGGTGTAATACTGTTGTGATACAAGGTGTGTAATTTAAGCGCTATTTTTTCTAATCTTGATTCAATAGAATTTCAATTCAACTTTGTCTTCTGTGGAATTATAGTTTCTCGGAGAGTCGCACAGCGCTGGAGACGGCCCTTTCAATTCCTACAACATCGCTAAGACTCGGGTCCTGAAATAGGTTTCAGCTGATCGGTTGCAGATGTTCGAACCTTTTCGAGTACGCTAAAATGACGACTGTTTAGTTCATTTTTCATACTTGGTCCTAGAAAAATACTGTAATGGTTCAAGTTAGGCGAACAAAGGGGCAGAGGAGCAACAAGAATGTTTTCAGCGGTCGAAAACTCGTACATTGCAATTGTTCTATGGCAAAATAGCA
>JACJUY010002532.1:90083-102614 GCA_014220935.1 Platorchestia sp. MABIK | reverse complement strand
TCAGCAGCATTATGAAAATCTCCTCCGTGGCCACCGGTGGTGCACGTTCCGGTCGAATTGATAAGTACAGAGTGTCCCCCGAAAATGTACCCATGCATCCTTCGACTGACGATTACTCATGCACTTTCTTGTTTTCGTTCAAGAGAAACGAAATTTTTTCGCGGTGAATGAATAATTTTCTTGAATCTTTCGACGATTTGCGTTCTTTTCGTTGATTTAACGCATTAGAATTGAATCTATGTCAATTATAGCCAACAGCAAAACAAACTACAAATCTACTGGCAAGTTAAAAAGAGTAATTTTTGTACACCCATTATGGTTAGTGTCAAATCCATTCCGTGTTTTGTGTCTCCTGGAGTGAATATGCCTAAACGATCCTGCACCATTTAGTTACTCAAAAAAATTATTTTTCAGCCAAGTTATTTCAGGTCAAATAGTTTCATAATACAGAATACATTCGTATGCAAACGGGATATCAACAAGAGACTGTATACCTGAGGCAAGACACTGTTTGAGACCGGTTTTCTGCGAGAGATAGGTTACCTGTGTGATGCAGGAAACCTACACAAGCCCGATATTTCCCTGGCAACGTTCAAAGAGAGTTGCTTCATTTAAATGCGTGAAGAAAGATACGTAATTGAAATAGGAAATTTATAAAATCGAGGAGAGGATGCTTACACTGCCGGCATCTCCCCCTGATTCCACGTATAACATTTTTCGGACTCAAGAAGAGTTCTCACAAGCTCAAGAAAATTCCAATTAACTCCACAAGAGGTTGTTCACTTCCAGGCTTGGCATTAAAACACTCGGTTCAGCTAAGCTTAGAACCGGCGTTACGTCTGGCAGCGACATCACGCCATTTAATTGAGTTTTTTGCTTCTAATTGCCGAGCATTGCATGCAATACGATGCAGACTAGTTCGTCCGTACGGTCTGACCCCGCTTAGAAAACTTTAAATCGAATAGAAACGAATCATTTTCTTTACAATATCCTTATACGAGATCGGCGATTTGAATGCCACTAGCGCACGAACAGAGGCATTAGAGTTTATGCGTGTTGACAAACTTTGATATGTGATCAGACCAATGCTGAATAACGTAGAGAGCATTGACAGCCTATACAACCGAAAACTTTTTCTAACAATAAATAATTCAGTCTTCATTCTGTGTTGTATAAAACACTCAACTCCTCGCACGTGAAACAGAACATTTTGGTACAAATGTATCGTTATAGCACAATATGAGACATTTTTTATCTCAACTACTTACTTTTCGATAGGCCTTTCGCTTGCGCATACCGTTGCATGAGAACAAGAAGTAGTGACTGAATGCTAAGGGACAAAAGCTAAGCACGAGACACGAAAGGGCAACACTCGTTCTCTCCAACAATTAGCGAGCGTCACAAACCAGAAACTGCGATAAAAAACGAAAATGAAGTTCGTGCTAGTAAGAGGCACAATGTGATCGACTAGCGAGGCTGTTGATGGCCAATTTCTTGGCGTTCCACTTCCAGAAGGGCTTTGATTATCAATAATGAAGTGATGAGATCGAACTCTCGCCGTGAATTTTGGCGCGCTACTTGCAGTTGAGAGTAGGAACATCAAAAGGACATGAGGCCGTTGTCCTCTTAAGTACATTTCCTGATGAAACTTGGACCACTTCCCCTCGATATTGCCTTCGTTCCCTGCCGAGGATAGTCATCTCGCTTGAGTGCGAGTCGAACAGTACATTGTTGCTTCTATCTGTGTGAGTGGACTTGCGCCCCTTGGAATGAGCAAGGGTGAGTGCCCTCTTCGAACAGCTAATTAGATTTAAAAAAAGAGGTGCTATCAATATGAAGTGTCTGGAGTGTGTGCTACGGACATGAATCCTCATTATATGCTGGATACATGTGAGAGCTGCGTTGGTTGGCTTGCCAATGCCATGCAGGTCCGTATGAGGTATTCAAAAGGTTTGTGAGCACCTCATATGGGCCTATGTAGAGTAGTGATCTACGTTTCGTGAAAAGGATTTCATGCTGATAATTTAATTCGAGCTCTTGATAGAAATGAGGACTCATCTCTCGATGAGAGTCTCTTATACATGAACGATTTTACATTTTCAAGAGCATTAATGTTTTCTTTTTTTACTTTGGCTTATAATGAAACATTTTGCATTACTGTGTTACTACTCCAATTAAAAGTAAAACATGCATTACGCTAATGCAAATAGATAATAATTTATTTGAGCTTAAAGACCAAGTACTTAATTATATAATGACGAGAACCATATTTTGGAACAAATATATAGCGTCCTTTCAAGGGCATGACAGCACAGCTCCATGTTCTGCCCCGCATTATTTCAATTTTATATACAGTTGTGGAAGTGACAAATTTTGAGTTGGGCAAGTACGGAGCCTTTATTGAGTGAGATGCAAAGGTGCATCGTTCCTGCACATCTCATTTTTACTAGACGCTACATTAGTAAACAGCGTCGCAGTCTTGTGAATGGATCTTATGACGAAACGCAATATCAGCTCTAAAGTTGCACTGCTACCAGTTTCAGTAAGTCGCTAGCTGCTGCAGTAAGTCGCTACCTGCTGCAGTAAGTCGCTACCTGCTGCAGCAAGTCGCTGCCTCCAACACACGCAGTAGCCAGCCACCATATTGCCAAACGTACGCTGGCATGCAGACGAGCCGTCATTTTATTCTGCAGATCCAATAAGCTTGCCTCGGCAATATAATCTTCGGTGCTCCTACTTGAATATTTAGCAGCCATTAATGATTCAGTCCTTTTGTCGGCGGTCCGACACGGGCCAGTTTTACAAAATGCTTCCGACAGAAGCTGGTGCCGACTGTGTTGGGAAGTTGGCCGACGGGCTAGAGGGGAGAATATCTGCATCTTGTAAATTCTGCACGTGTTTGTCCATCTTTGTGCTCAATGGTCGAGTTTCCTCGTTGTTAAAATCCTGTGTGGGAGCCGCGCAGAGCTGGGCACCTGTGTTAAAATAACATGAATTGCAAAAAGAGCCGTCGAAAACTGTTATTTTCTTAACATATTGAATGATACTTATCAGAATTATTTTTTGTAACAAGTATGCTGTACCTATTCAACATGATCGACTTTCTCCCCAACTAAAGCTTCAAGCTGTCTCATGCACGACGTGGAGACTTTAAAATTTCAATATAATGATGAACTTTTGAGGAAACTTTGAACTCGAGTATCGATCATACTGAAATGTCGAAGGGGTTGAAATTGAGAAGTCTATTGGGGGTCGTATTTTTATAAACCGAAGTCGAGACAAATTGTTTCTACGTCCATAGTCCGAGTGATATTTGACATTTTGCTGAAAGGAAAAGAATTAACAGATAGCAAAATGGTTTTAAGGAAGGTCAAATACAGGCTTCAGAATTTGATTTATGTGGGCTTTCGTACTGATTCTGCTCCTTGATCTTACACAAATGAGAGGTGACTAACATGATTAGAAAATGGCAGCCCAAGCCTTGTTTCATATGTGACAACGCTTTCATTCAAAAGCAATTGCACACGCATCTTTTCCAAGAACCCGATTATTATGCAAACTGTGAGTTATTTCAAATTATGCAACTCTTGTAAGACCAAAAAATGTCATCAATAATTTCATCAACAATTTCATCAACAATTTCATCTTGACATCTCATTCTACAAAACATTTCCCCTATTTATATTCCTACGCATTTAAATCGTAGCGAGAGTTTGCCGTCTTGCACGGTGAATGGAAACATTTTTGAATCATCGTGAATGATCGTCCTCCGAGAGATACAACCCACAGATAGAGCTGGGTTGTATAAATTGTTACATATTAAAGTATTGAATTTGCTAAATTATCTTTAACTAAATTTAACATCAAGTTCTGACGTCTTCCTTGTAGTTTAGTATTAATTAAATTTTGCTTTAAAATTAACTTCAACAACAACAAAGGTTAAAGTTTTTAAACACGTAGCGAATCCTGGAAATCCTGTACATTTTGTGTACAATATTCCCCAAAAATGTGGTTCGTGGTTACCGATGTCTTCTATGGACGACGCTGCCGATCTCCTCGAGCTCTTTACACTATCTGACGGGGTTCTGCACGGCTGATATTTGAAATCGCATGTCATTCAACGATCTTGTACCGTCAACGGTACATTCATGTTGACAAATTGACATTCAACGATCTTGTACCGTCCATTTCAAATATCTCTTTTTATTTAGATGATACTTTTTTTCATCTGAGCTTAGATCTAAAATCAAAATCAAAATTTAGCTTTGAAAGTTGATCTTGGTAAGGAATCTGAGAATACAAAAGATTAATTTATTGACTTTCACTATCATAGTAAATAATTCAACTTATGTTCGCTCACTTATTCTTCACCCTATAGAGCAATCACAGCATGGAAAAAACATCATTTCACAATTAGTTATGAAAGATCGTATATACATGACATAAAGAGAGTTGCAGCATTTTAGAAACTAATTACATGTTTGAGGATTCTCAGATTTCTCCCTGTCGAAATCCAGCAGCAGTTAACTAACTGCAACTAATCTTTATGTTGTACACAATATCGTAGGCTTTATCATGTATGAGAATAGCACATTTGTGAACAGCATAGAAAACTGTATCTAGCCCACGTAAAAATTTCTGCACTGTCATCATACACACGCACTTAAATCATGGCGTGATCTAAAGGTGATAGATAGTACTACATCCGACAGCAGAAAAAGATTACTCGATTTTTTAGCCAGGAAAATGTTCTATTAACATTCTTCTTGGCTCTAAAGGTGATAGATAGTACTAGGTCCAACAGCAGAGAAAGATTACTTGATTTTTTAGCCTGGAAAATGTTCTATCAATATTCTTCGTGGCTCTAAAGGTGATAGATAGTACTACATCCGACAGCAGAAAAAGATTACTCGATTTTTTAGCCAGGAAAATGTTCTATTAATATTCTTCTTGGCTCTAAAGGTGATAGATTGTACTACATCCAACAGCAGCAAATGGTTAATTGATTTTTTATCCTCGATGAAAATGTTTCATTATTATTTTATCTTAAATATTAATTTTCTAAAGCATTAGAATGTGAAGCACTCGTTAGCATTCCTCATGACATTTGCGCACTAAGTTAAATGAAAATTTAATGCCCTTGAAAAATACCTACTGAAACATTCGAACTTAAAATCTGATTATTTTCACAGACAAAAAGTTGCAATAAATATTCATACATCACAATGGAAGCCCAAATCTCACAATTTTCACAGTCAAAAAGTTCAGCTGGAAATCACTGGAGAACACGCGCTATGAGGAAACGTTGCGTTCATTAGACCGCTCCCACACGATCGTGAGACTTGAAGCGTCTCAGAGCTGCTGCTCTGACTTGAGACGCTCGCCTCAGAGCTGCTGCTCTGACTTGAGACGCTCGCCTCAGAGCAGCTGCTCTGACTTGAGACGCTCGCCTCAGAGCAGCTGCTCTGACTTGAGACGCTCGCCTCAGAGCTGCTGCTCTGACTTGAGACGCTCGCCTCAGAGCAGCTGCTCTGACCGGAGACGCTCGCCTCAGAGCAGCTGCTCTGACTTGAGACGCTCGCCTCAGAGCAGCTGCTCTGACTTGAGACGCTCGCATCAGAGGAGCAGCTCTGGCCTCCATCGCAAGTAATGACAGTCTGCAGAATTAGCCCATGCTATGAATTCTCATTAGAGATCCTCATTAATGCACACTCATTACAGGTTTTCATACCTGCAAGAGATTATTATTCTTTAGGGTAAGTACTACGAGCCAAGTAAAAATTAGCATGATTGGCGCCCCCATAAGGAGTCGCACGAGTTCACTGGGTGTACTTATTGCAGATTCGTACCCAGAGTGTGCCATTATTCAGGACGCTCGTTAACTAGTATTCCACTTTACCAGGAATTACATCAGGAGCTCTTATTTCAATTTACTGGAAGAGGATCAACTTCAAAGAAACAAGAGTGTTACGTTTTTTGTCTCGTTAAAGTTAAACTTCTCAATGAACTTGCTTTCTGATGCTGAAAGACTTCCAGCTGTCAGGAAAAAAATCTCTCTTAATTGCTGTCTTGTTTCTAAAATTTTGCAGTAGACAAGTTGCAATTCTTGCATGGGGGTGCAAACATCAGACTCAACCTTCACGATTAGACATGTTTCGAGTTCGGCGATTGTAGAAACGTGGGTGAAAGTCATAGAATGTTTCACGCTAACTGTTGCTGAACAAAACTACGAAAAGTAAACATGTCAAGATTTGCTTAGAAGTATCGTTCAAACACCGGTCACATAACGCAGAAAAAGCAAATGATAGTTTAACAAGAATTACTACCTATAATTTCCGGATGGTTTGCTCCTAGTAAGTACGAGCTTACAGCAAAAATGCATCTAATTATATCTTACTTAGTTCAAATACGTAGCAATGTATCTGAGTTCTCTGATACCATTGTGCTAAAACAGTGTTTTAAGAAGTTCCGAGGTGCGAACGTGATACTCTGACAGCGCTTGAGACAGAAGGCTTCGTGGCGTCGCATGGCCACGATCTACTCTACCCAGTCAAACTTTTGCGTTGCCTGCATGCATGCTGGCGGCGAAAAAGTAAGACTCTGTAAGGTTCTGAGCTCACGAAACGACCACGATCTACTCTAAGGTTCTGAGCTCACGAAACTGTTGCTTTGTGGCTTTCAGACGACCGACCATATATTTTCAACGACTTCCAAAATTATAGCTACCATCATTTCATACATTCATTAAGGCAATTTTCGATTAATCCAGTGACTATCGCAGTAATCATTTTAAAAAGGCCAACACCTGCACTATAATACATTGTATGATCAGTAGGTATAAGAACGATAATGCATAGTAATTTAATATTAACGCATTGCTACTTAATATTAATGCATTTTTATTTAACATTAGTGCATTGTTATCTAATATTAATGCATTGTTACTTAATAGTCATGCATTTTTGTGAAATATTAATATTTTTTATGTAATATTATGCACTGTTATTTAATATTAACAAATTGTTTTTTAACATTAACGCATTGATATTTGATATCTCATTTCGACTCAAAGGAGCCACTTTGTCTCTCCCTTGGGATGCCGAAGAGGCCTGAATTCCAATACATCCGGCCTCTTCTGACTTGCATACTCGTATGCATGTGGCGATTGACGTGTTTAAAACATGAGCTGTTAATTTCTTCGTTGAGCTCCGTTGAGTTCCCAAAGTGGTGCTATGTAAGCTGAAAATAATGTCATTCATATCTGCATCAGAAATGATTATTTGGTGGACGAGGGCATACCAGGGACAAAAGAGATGATAAGAATTTTGTTTCGGAGTTTAATTTTAAATTAGTTTTAAAAATTCCTCCACTTTTATAAAATCACATTTTAGTTCATTGGAAATTTTAATAAGAACAACTCTGAACAACTCATATTTTAACTCTAGAGTTGTTCTTTTTCAAATTTCAGATGAACTAAAATGTGATTTTGAGAAATTTTTTAAAAACTAACGCGAAAAAAGATAATAGTCGTTCACCTATGAAGGAATTCATAACACCGACGCACGGGAGAAAATTAATCGAGCGTTTTGTTATCAACTGATAATTAACCTTTTAAGATGTCAGAAACTTAAAAATCAAGAAAATTCCGACAAAATTAATCATCTATACCACGCAAACGTTTTGGAGTTCCATTACATCACCAGTTAAAAAATTACCATAAAAATTCAATCCTAAACAATCGTTTAAGTTGTGAAATTGATTTAATTTCTTGTTAAGCGCCGTCATGTCAAGGCCTGTAGATCGTGAAACCTATGTCGTTATTTTGCCTTCGTTTAAATATCGTGTTATTGCAGTCCAAATTAATGCTTTTGTCAAGCTTGTGTTTCATAAAATCTACAGTTAACTTTCGCGTTGTTCAACGACATTTTTGCCCGAATCATCAATGCAGATTTCAGTATTCTTCGTCCAATGCGTTGTGTGCGAGAACTACATTTCTTTCATTTTTTCTGCCATTACCAGCGGAGAAAGAACACGTTTTCAACTGCCTCACAACCGTTAACAAAGAACTTGAGTGTGTTTTCAATGCTTTTGTTCCATTTAGAGTCACAGAACTCGATGCTGCTCGCGGCAATTAAAATGCGAGAGCTTTTGCATAAGAAGAGGCTTGGGCAGAACTGCCGGAAGACCTGGCGAAAGGAAGTAGAATTTCTTGGCTCGACAGAACAAGCGGCCGAATAAAGCCTGCGCTGTCAATGATGCTGCTCGGAAATAAACTGAAATCTCGGCACCGACTTGCTCACGGGATGCCTCGAAAGAAGATAAATCTTGTTAAAAATGAGTGACGCATGAAAGTCACTCGGGAATGGTCAGCGAAATGTCTATTTCGGCACAATATTTTACAAACATGTTTGAAAAACTGAAGTAGATGTAAATCCAAGGGGCCGCTTTCAATATTTGAAGAGGGGTGCCCTCATCGCACATTGAGTACGAGGAGGAAAACAGCACCGCTGCATTTTTCGTTGAAACTGCTAAGCTACTTTTGTCGAGCCGCCCACTCAATTTAATGATCGTAATAGTTCTTCATTTCAAGTGTTTTATTTCTGTATTTTGCCATAAAAACGCTGAGCTCTGCTCGTGGCTCCTTGTGTGGAGATGCCCACTCACTTTTATGATTGTACTTGTCTTCATTTCAAGTACTTTCTTTGTATAATATAAATAAGATGTAACTGAGCTTATGTGAGCTCATACGTAAATGCTGGCAGGAAAATGTCGTGTTAAGTGTTTAAGCGTATATAGTAGAAATGTTGGGAAGATCACGTGTGGCAACGCACTACATGATCAAATGAGTATTTGATGTAAATTACATACTCATTAAAGCAGTTCTAGCATAACCAAATAAGTATGCTGTTACTTCTCTTTAGGTACCATATGTTACAGTTCACTAAAGTGAAGGTAGTCGTTAATATAAGCAATGCATAAAATTCACTTCTTGCTAGTGATGTGCTGGAATTTTTTCGAATTGCTTTTGTAAAATCCGAATTGTTTATTTGAAATATCAATTAAGTTTTAAGGCATCAATTAAATAATTCAATAAAAGAGTCATATGTTACAATTTTAGTTATTTCTTAACCCGTGGCCAAGTCATACCCACTCAGGACCTAGTACAAACGAGGCACAGTCTGGCAGCACAGAGCAAGCACTCCATAGCCCATATCCAGAAACCATGCATTACGAAGTACAAAAATTACAGCACAAGGAATGTTCCTGACATTTATTACATGTTGAGTAATTCGATAACCAGGGCACTCAAACGTTCTTTGACATTTATTGCATTTTGGGTTATTTGGGCGCCAGAGTACATAGAACATCTCTGACGCTTATTACGTATTGACAAATACGTTCACGAGAGTACACAAAATGTCGCTGACACTTATTGGGGCGGGAAACTTCTGAGAGGCAGCAAGCAGAGCATGAGGAAGCCATGGAAGCAAAGTTAAGAGCTCCTCTCATAACTGTCTCATTTTGGAATGAATGCAGTAGGTAAAAGTCAAAGTTTTGGCCATTACCAAATCCTGAGGAGCATGCCGTCAGACTGGCAACTCGTGCATTGCGGAGATAAGAAGCAAGTTGTGCGCCGTCGAAAGCAAGACTCTGCTCAGGATATTGGTCTTACGACACTTCTTCAAATAAAGTCTTTCTTTGGATTGGGTGCTGCTTTCGTAAATCGCAGCCCATATCGCGGAACTTTAGTGTCCTAATTTGCGGACTTTTCAGCGGGCTCCGGCGTCACATTTTCTTTACGACCCATTGAATAATAAACTTAGATGATAATGCTGTCTTCTTCAGCCTACTTATTGCAAAGTTTGCGTAAGGGTTCTATTTATGAGCTTTCTTACGAGTACTTTTCGAGCCATATAGACCAAAGAAGATGCCGCTTGTCATTTGTTCCTGAAAGCGTTCTGTGTTAGACGTTAGTGACTCGCTTCCTAGTTTACTGATGACAGGTTTCATTAGCGCTGGCTAGAAAAATACCTTTTTTCATCGCTGAGAGTCGTTTTGCTTGCGATGTTTTTTAGACAAAGGAGATTCATTGATAGAGTAGTTGGGAAATTAGGCCAGACAAAAGATAATGAATTTTATGTTGGTTTGGAGCAATTAATGAAAAAAAAGATCAGTTGAAGGAACACAAAAATTTTCTCAGCTGATCAATTTGAGGTGACTGAAAATTTTTCAATAAATTAGATAATTGTTTGACATATTTTGATGTATAACTATGTTTAGCCAAATCAAATATGTAAATGGGGCTCAATTTTTTTTAAACTGAAAACTTGGAAAATAAATGAATTCCGTCCTAATCAACAGAATCAGGTATAAAACTAACAGAATCTCTTTTCCTCAAGACATACTGAAAACACTCATACACACTTACAACTACTTTTGAGTCATTTGACGGACATTCATTTGATTGGTGAAGGGTGGTTAGAGGGAGAATCGTCTCTCTTAGGCGGGTCCCATTACATTTTACACAATATAGGACAACCAGAATTCTCTAGCGCGGGATGGGAGAGAGGCTGTATTGTGTGGCAGAACTAAAAGGATCTGTTGGAGATAAATTTCATCTAGGCCTTTCTTTTCGGCGTCAATAACGAGTGCTGTGGTTGAAGAACCCGCGTACGTATTTGTGCGTTTGGTTAAGGTTTGAAGAGCACATAGGGCGTCTAGATGAAATTTAAAGGCCCGTATAACAGGAAGACATACGCAACGACAGGTGTTTGTGAAGCTGTGCATGACAAGTAGAGCTACATTGCGTCGAACATCCTTCAAAAATGTTGAAGTTATTATGGTTCGTGAACAATAAGTGCATGATGAATCCTTACAGAAGTTTTTGTTTAATTTGTGTCTTTCTCATGGTCTCGAAAGAAAATAACACGAAGTCTTCCCACGTTATGAGACAGCTCTTTTAGCGACAGCTAGAATATATTACCAAGCTTCTGTATTCATCGTCGTAAGTGTAATGTATACATGAATTGCTTGCTAATTATTTTACGAATCCAACTTTTGCTCAAGTTAAAAATATGTTAACAGGAAACGTCTCATGTCTCATAGTTGCGTGCTGTAAATAAAAACCGAATGTACGATCTGATCAGCGTCCCTCCTTGCTGGTGCAAAGAGAGTGTCAAGCGACGAAAGGGGGATTTAAGCCCTCGAGAAGGAAGGAGAAGGCAGCGGAAGAATTAGAGGAAAGATACACAAAAATGATACCTTGAAAGTAAACGTCTGTACCGCTACTGCCGCATGAAGAAAGGGGATTTAAGCATTCGATAGGGAAGGAAAAGGTAGTGGAAATACTAGCGAAGAAAGATTCACAGAAATGATTCCTTGAAAGGAAACGTCTGTCCCGCTACTGCCCCCTGACGAAAGGGGGATTTAAGCCCTCTATAGGGATGGAGAAGGTAGCGGAAGAATTAGAAGAAAGACACCCAAAATGATCCCTTCAAAGGAAGCGTCTGTACCTCTCCTGCCGTATGACGTAGAAAGAAAAAAGAAAGAAAGAAAAACCGTTCATTTCCAACGGCGTTGTCATATGAGATGTTTGCCAACATATTGGCTTTTAAAAATTTCTTAATATAAGATGTCCTAAGACTAACGTTCCATACGAGGAGTACTAATAGACAAACTCGTCAAGACTCTTCAAGTGAGAGAGCGTCTTCCAAGCTCGACATTCCAGGCACAGCACACGGGGCCTCACAGCTCATCAGGGACACTCGAGCACGTTTAGGGTTTAGGTGTCGGGAGGAATCAGTTATTACGGTGATAGTGTGGCAGCAAAGAAATGGGGCGATTATACTCAGGAATCAGCAATGTGCTGTTTGTATTTCATGCCTACGCATGTGAGTGGTTGCTCCAATGAGCATTTGACGAAAGTGTCGCAAAAGAGAATAAGTTCTAGAAGATCTTTAAGATTTTATAAGTTCCGTATGATTCTAATAAGGTAGATCCTTAACAGGAGTGGAAGTTTACCGAGAATGTGTCTGCGCAGTTGGCCAGTTGAGGGAAGTTAAAGTCGTCTGTCGAACACAGATGAAGGTGTTGAAGTGAATTACTTTCATACGCTGCAAAGCAATAGCAGATTGGATGTGAGGTATTACTGTACTTCACAAAGCATTTCTTAAACAGAAAGGATATGAAAATTGCCAGTTGTGAGCCTATTAAAAGTTGATATGCAGATATACTAAAATTATCATAAGTGAAATGAGTATGGATAAAGAGGTTGAGTTAGGTGCTACCCTGATAATTAGAGTATAATTTTTCCAAGCGTATGTAGGCAATGTAACAAAATTTTAGTGTTAATAAGATTTCACACGAAATATTGCATCCTTCTCTACAGATTCTCATTTTCATGATGGTTCATTTTCTTCACATTGTTTAGAAGTTTTATAATTACAATGTAGTGACTATACTTCAGTCACCCCTCAAAATTTCATCTAGTCATTGTAAGTGTTTTGTAATCTTAAGATGCGAATTCATTCA
>JACJUY010002532.1:64505-76953 GCA_014220935.1 Platorchestia sp. MABIK | reverse complement strand
ATTCACGTTGAATGTGATGCATTTACACAATCTTGGGGCACTGCGATCATTTCAGTTCTTGCGGACGCTCCGCGTACGTTGAAGTGATTATCTATTTAATTCTGTAAAAACGTAACTTACTTTATGACTTGGAGTAATAGAACAAATTGTAAATCATCGTCAATTGTTTCGTTGCTCAAAAACTTAACAGACATTTTTTCTGCGTGTTGATGAAAGTGGCGAGCTGTAGCGGTTACGTAAAGCAGTTGAGTTGGAGGTAAAAAACAGCATTTGAAGCTTGGAAAGTGAGCCATACTTCTCGGGCAATTCTTTCATAAGTTTCAAAGGTTTCTGGTCGAGTATTGGCCGTGGTACGCTCGAGTGATTGTTTATTTAACTCGGTAAAATGTGTAACATTATTTTTTGACGTAAAAGAGCAAATGATAGATCATCGCCGATTGTTTCGTTGCTGAGCAAGTAAACAGAAAATTTTTTAATAGAATGCTGAGTTCGACAACAATTGCATCGTAAGAAATCCTGAATTGATTGTTGGGCTCAAATGAAAGTTTGAAAAAATTTGTGCATGAATCGAGAGCTGCGTCGAACGCTTAAAATATGCTAGGAATTTTGAAGAGTCGAGGCATCAGAACATTAGTGAATGAATTATCTTATATCTCAGAAGTAAAATTCCTGTCAGCTGGAGTATAATTACTCATCTTCAATACCTGAATAAATTAATTGGAATGTTTTTAATCAATCTAGAAATTAACGATCCACTTTTATAGGCATAGATTAGATGATTCAAAGGGGAAAAATAGGAGTTTCCTTCCAATACGAACAAATGAAAGTAGAGTTGCAAAATGTATAGAAGTGAAGTCGAAAACTGCAGAGGCTTCATAAAATCAATACTCCTTGAAACTTGGACGTGTTTCCTATAGCTCTGGTGGGTGTGGAAGTCTCTACTGTCAATAGGAACTGGTTCAGGTTCATTTTTAAAGCAAAATTTTCGCAAAGAAATTTAGATGGAACTCACATTAACATTTCTTGTCGAAGAAGAAAGTCACGTGACCAGGAAATGCAACGTTCTGGTTTGTGACGCTCTTTTAATTGATCATATATTCTTTGTATGATCTTTATTGGAAATAAACTGTTTTTCTCTCTATTTGGTTCAGATCTCCTGAGTGAGACATTGTTTCATCGACTGATCTCTCGTGACCCGTCGTTACTAAAATCTTTAAAATAGGTTCTCATTAGACTTAATAATCCCAATTTTCAGGAGTGTAAATTTAAAACTATTACCTTTTCTGACAAAGATCTTCACTATATTGTTCCATCGAACTTAGTTTATATATAACGCACTATTTTTTCCTTACACACTTCATTTACTATTGTGTTGAGAGCGTGGTTCAAAAAAATATACAATACAGAACAGATGAAAATCGCACTATCCCTAATTTGCTGGGGTATTTGATTATTTGAAATTTCTGAACAGCTTTTCTCGGAAGAATGAAAAACTGATGATTTTTACCAAGGAATTTCTGTAACGAGGTACTTGGTTTCTTGCAGTCAACTCAAGGCTTCAATGTCTATAGAGACGGACATGTACCTAGTATATGTCACGTAAGACTTGAACAAATCGCCTGTTCAATGAACAAATGATGATGAGTGCCCAGTCTAACTTTTTCGCATGCATGCATGTTTTTCGACGCCCAAGGAATTAAATCGCTCAGGCGGCAAAAAAACATACATGATCCGGGGAAAAGGTTATACTGGGTGGTAGTAATTTTTGTTGAATTTACGTGGTGAATCGAAAAAAGCGAATTATTTCAACTTAGGACGATAAAGCATCTATTTAAAGACCCTGAGGTTGTTTTTAAAATGCGCAAAATAGCTGATTGCACTGATAACTTTTAGGGTGAAAAATTGCAGACGTTGCTGAATTTAGGCTTGGTTAGTAATGTTTGAAATTTGTCTGCTTTTCCAGTTGCTGAATTAGATAAGAATGTATATTTTTAAATTAATTTGTTAACTGTGTAGGTAGTAGATTTGATCCAAAAACCTATCACTTAGTAAATAAGATGACATTTATTCTTGTTTCTTCTTGTTGCAGGTGCGTGAAGAGTCTTCAGCATGTCAGGTTGATGTTGGTGATCGGTGAGCTGAGACAGGACAACATAATTGATTAAAATCCTTAAGTTTCTTCAAACTAAATCTTTTCATCAACGCAAATTATTTGTCGAAATTGATTTTCTTTTCGAAAAACTCAATATTTAGGGAAAAACAATTGCATTTCATGTACGTTGGGCCAGACAAATTATAATCTGGCAACTAAGGGAGGATTTTCAAACTAATATTTTCCTTAAATGCAACTTATATAGCGTACGTGAAGGGAGTTTTCATTTCAAAAAATACAAACTAGAGTGAAAAACAATTGCATTTCATGCACCTGGATCTAGATAAATCACAATCTGGTTTCTATTGAGGTAACCATGAGGTAAGGGTTACCTCAAGGTAATCACTGGTTCCCATGAGGTAACCAGGTGCTTTATCGTCTCAAACAATTTTAATAGGAAATTGATTTCTTATGGCTTCAGGGCAACAAATCTTGAGGGTGTTCATGTTCCACAAAAATACAACAATAAAATTTTTTATTGAACTTAGTAATTTGAATGTAATTAAAAGAATTTAGGTTAAAAGGAGCGCGTTCCAAGTTTTATACAAAGTGAGCGTTCCATGCTTAATAGAAGGGAAACAAGTTTTAAAAAAGGAAAGCATTCCAAGTTATACAAAAGGAAAAAATTTCAAGTTTTACAAAAGGAAAAAGTTTCAAGTTTTACAAAAGGAGAGCGTTCCAAGTTTTATAAAAGGAAAGCATTCTAAGTACAAAAGGAAGACATTCTAAGTTTTAAAAAGGAGAGCGTTCCACGTTTTATAAAAGGAAAGCGATCCAAGTTTTACAAAAGGAAAGCAAGCCAAGAACAAAAGGATGACATTTCTAGTTTAAAAAAAGGAAAGCGTTTCAAGTTGTATAAAAGGAAATAGTTCCTAGTCACGTCATGTTCAGTTGCTCTCGTCCCTGAACTGAATGAGTCAGCTGTGAGACACCGAGCATGCCAGCGTGAGACAGCGAGCATGCCAGCGTGAGACAGCGCCTTGTTTTGAAACACGAATTTATGAGATCGAATGTCATGAAGTGTGACAGCAGCTCTCGAGAAAACTTATAACTATTTACACATGTGCTGCATGCTACGAGATGTTAATTATCGATTTGAAATAAATTAAGATTGCTATGCTGCACCACTCCTCATCACGGCATTCAATGAATTAATCATCCACACAGAAACACTTCTATCGCTGTCATGGTGAACCTCAAGGAACGAACGGATGCAAAGTCTTGAGTCATCAATCTTTATCTAATGAGTTCGAGCAGTAGAGGGTTTCGTTTATGAGTTATGTTAATAACAGGTCTCGACTGACTTAAAAAACCAGTTAGGATTTGTATGAAGAGCAAGTTTCAATTTCACTACCGTTTACAATCACATAGAGTACAGAGTTCATGTTGATAAGCGAATTTTCTAGAACAACATTCACTTCAGAACCTTCAGTTGGCCTGGAACAAACTCGTACTAATACTGGATTAATATGACAAACAATTCGAACAACAATGCGTTATTTTATGCTTGCAAATTAAGCTTGAAAAGTGCCTGCAGGGCAAAGTTTGGCCTCAGCGATATTGCATAAAAAACCAGGAGTGCCGTCCCTCTGCGTGCTGATTGCCATGAAAAGCGTTGAATTCCTGTCATTGAACGCCACGGCAATCGTTCACTCGAGCCAATCAGCGAACGTGTCTCATTTGATGCAGTTTTGGAGGCATGCTGTAGATGAGGCGGGTGCTTTTTTCGGTCCCCTTAGCTCGTTGCTGAGCGCCGGCAAAAATTACAATGTATTAAAAGGCGCCACGGGCCACTGAATGAATGCTTTCTACTGAATTGGGCCTTGCTGGGCCCCTCAAAAATTGAAGACCGTCGTCACGTCTAATTGAACTCGGCCAGAAAATCCCGTCATTTCTCATCACAGTGGCGAGAAAAAAAAACATTTCTGAATGCACTCGTTGATCGCGCATCTCATCGAGAACTCTTGTAGTCCGTCGATACAACGCTGTCTGTGCCTGAGTCAAATTTTCACGTACGTCTCCCTTACGTACGCCATAATTGCAGCCAGTATCCTTTTTTCGTTTCTAGAATGCTAGCATCTCACATTTGCACTGGAAATCGAATGGCAAACCGAATTTCGACGGCGGAAGGGAATCATTTTTGAAGAAGAAAGTCCAAAATCATTTGATGGTGTGTCATGCAATTATGGGATGGTAGGGAGTGTGTAGGGTGGGACAGAGGAAACAAGGTAGAGTCATTTCTATGGGGGAAAATACACTTCCTCTTGTTCGGCTGGCCAATAGAACGGCTTTCTTTCAAGCAAACTTTATGACGTCACCATGGCGACATGTCGTTAGGCCAACAGCGGTGCCTGATTTGGAGCTAGCAGTGTTGCTAGATGAAATATGATCGCTGCCATTGGTTCGTTGCCATGACGTAAGCATTGCCACACGGTCGACGATAAAAAGACTTGTGTGACCCTACCTTGTTTCTTCTAACGTGACGTAGGCAGAACAATAGGCCTGCAAAGCCTGTAGCCTAGCTACACTCGGCTCCTATTTGTGCCTGTGCTGCTACTTGGCAGGAGCGATAACTCAAAAGCAGACCAGACCCAAAGCGATGACAGCCGCGCTCTGTCCTTCGCAACACCCGGTCAACACTCCGCTAACAAACACCTCAGGGAAGGATGGCGTGGCAGAACAAGGGAGTAGCAGAGACTCGTATGTCATCGAGGTGGCAAGTGGAAAGTTGTTGAGATGGACCGTAGGAACAAGTCCGCCATTCGTCACTGTCTGTCACCAACTCGTTCCACACCGAAGGGTTGTGAGAAGAAGTGTCGAAAATGACTAACCTGTAAATGAAGTTCTACTGCTCTAACTATTGTAAATGACGATAAGGGTGGGGTTATTCGGAAGGAAACACATGAATGATTTGTCCGTGTAAATTAGCTTTCTGAAATCATGGCATGTACGATCTTCACGAAAGTAGTTGCTGCTCATTGAGGTCACTTACAGAACATGAGTGAATAACTAAGTTCGCAGCGGCAAGGTGTTTTTAAAGAATTGTGCTAATAGTCACCAACAAAATGTTAGTGGAGAAAGCGCTTCTCATGTAATCTATATTTAAGAATGCGTAAATTTTCCTCCATGATTTCATAAAGTCCTTTTGAGGCATTCGTGCTGTGAAACATAAACTAACAGCGATACTGTCGCCCTCAGGAAGCAGACTAATTCGACGCGACGAGACAGACTTCATTGTTCAGCGCTACGGCTGTGTAAACTGTGGTTTTTGAACCACTATTAGACTAGGTAAGAAACATGAATACAAAAAGAAAAACGAGCCTGTTTTGGTAATTTTTTAATGCTTTGCGTGGTAAACGATTAAAACCACGAAAAATTTGTTCATTCAGATGCGAGTTAAAAAGTTAAAACTGGCATGGTGAAAATAATGAGCCACACCGCTCAATTGCCGTTTTGTTGCACAGGATCGATTGTCGCACAGCATTACCGTGCAGGTCCATGGTATTACCGTGCAGGTCACACAGAGACAATTTGTAGGTCACACAGCATTACCGTGCAGGTCACACAGTGTTAATGTGTAGGTCATACTTCATGAACGTTAATGCTGGGCCTACATCATAAACGGGATTTACGTTCGATAATTCTGCACCAGCAGATAATTCTGCACCAGCTGAGCATCAATTGGTATTAGTCACGCAAGTCTCAATGCTATATAATTCCACCGCTAAAAATTATACGGAGAATATAATTAAAGAAAAAATTCGCATAGCATTCTTGAATAATCGCTTTGTTATGGGTCCGTGAAATCTTGTTCACCTCCTTTTTTTCGAAGGTGAAAAAATACTCTTCGAAATTATTTTCTAAAATCATACCTTCACATCGCTCCAATTAAGTGAAACTAGTTAAATATTATAAGAAGGTTGAGCATTAGAGTTAACGTTATGGATTGGTTGACGTTCTATCGATTTGGAAGCTATTGTGCCAATGTGGGCGAAGCTTGAGGCACGGAAAAAAAGTCCGATAAGTTCAAGGAATAAGACTCGTGTGGAAGTGAATACCAAAGACGATCATAACCTATATCCAAGTTAATGGTACATTCATACCAAGACGTTACCAATCATAATTGACGTAAAAAATTGTTACAAAACAATTAGTTTTGGTCTTTGCCTTATCATACTTTTGCTCCTATTTGTTGATTTGCCTGATTGCGATCGTTGATTCAATATTTGTTCAATATTTGTGCATCGAAAGTATTGTCATGAAACATCATTTCCTAACTTATGTTTGTGCTGTTGTTTTAACATTTGTACGCCTTTTTCCTCTTCAACTAACTTATTTCTGTGCTATGTTATACTAGTATTTGAGGGCCTTTTTCCTCTTACTTCAACATTTCGCATCGATCTGAAACGTTAGAGTCGGTGCCGCCAGAACATCTCACGCATTTATTGGAAACAAGCATATAAAGAAAAAAACAATGTCTTATAGTGAGTAGAATTTTAACTTGCTGAAACATGGGAACTTTACTTACAGAAAATAGCAATGAGCAGTTTTAAGGCTTAAGAGGAATCGTTCAATTTTACAGTTAAGGAATGTAAAAAAACGAAATATCACAGTTTGTCACTCACAGTGACAGATGAAAAATGACGTTAAATGTTCGCCTTGAATTCTTCATAGCTTGAGAGTTTTTGTTTCACCGAGGAGCGTATCCTGCAGCAGAGCGCCTGAAACTAAAAGAGCTTTTCTCCTTTGTCAGATGAACGGCAGCTAAGGAAAACATCGTTTCTCAGATTCGGATTTTGTTCGGACTAGTAGGTGGGAGAAATTTTACAACATCGGCATCACTCTGAGAGAGGTACAAAGATGAGTACATGTTTCAGACTTTGCGAATGTGGAAATTTTCAGGATTTAAAGTGCCCCAACAATGGCTAGTTTCGTCTGGACAGGGGTTGCGTGATTGACTTCCTTGAATTTACCTTTGGACTCAAATCGGCTGAAAAATTCACATCCTTTTGAAATTTTTCTTGGAAACATTAGAGTACGTTTACTCAAACTACACTACAGTAGTCAAAAGCCCCAATATTGAAGACTGAATGACCAAAAACTTAGGATTTTCATTAAGTGTGTTCTCAATTCAATAAAAAATATTAGGGCTCAACTAATTTTACAGCATTTGGTTTTCATTCGGGGTTCAAAGGACATCTTTTAGTAAACTAAATGTCCAGATTTTCACTTTGGCTACAGGCATGATTTTATAATTTTCGAACGACAGTGAAAGTTTTGACAATAATTTTATTACATTCCTAGATCCCAAATAATGTATTGCATTTTACTTGAGTTTAATTTTAAGCCATTTTGGTCATACTACGGGTTTACGTAGGTTCTTTAGAAAGATTTCTGAGTTTACTTCTGTTTCATTTAAACCAGCTAACGAATCGTCATGGCAATTTAAACATCATAAGCATACAATGAGATGTTTGTGCTGACTGACATGGTGGGAAAATCATCAATGAAAATAGATAATGCGAGCGGACAAAGAATTGATCCTCGAGGAACGCAAAAAATCCTGAAATGAATGCTGACATTTCACTGTTAGAGCACAGTGCATGCGAGCGGCTTAATGCGTACTTTCAAACCACAGTGTATTCATTACTATAGTTTGAGGTTTTCTGAAAAACGTGTTGTACGCGCAACGTTGTCGAAAGCTTTAGAAAAGTGAGGTAACGGCTAGAGAGTTTTGCTTCTTTTATCGATATCATGGTATATTTTTTTGCGTGATGTGAGTCAAGAGCTGGCATGAGGAGGATAAAAGAGCGCCTATATTTCTTGGCTCGAAAAACGCAACAAATCAAACATGAAGGACAAAACATATCGCTAATTTTTTTATCGTAGGTAACTAGATGAGAGCGTATGGAAAGACATGCAGGGGTGAAAGGCAAGAAAGAACTCGCTCGCAATAAAATACAAACCTTCAATAAAACGACTGGATAAACACGTCAAAAAATAAATTGAAACAAAAGAGATACTGAAGCTAAAATTTTCAGAGCTTTGCTAGATGAGAATGCATAGCGAGCAAAGCAAATTACACAAGTATTCTGTAGTACTGCGTTCTTGCAAAGAGCAATGCGAGGAAATAAAGGGGAAAATATTGGAATTTTATAGGGGGAGCAAGAAAAAATTCTACGCTACCCATGCTGAGACACAGACACAAAAGTGTGTGAGTTATAGGAAGTGGCGACCAGCTTGTGCTACACAAGAATTATAGGATTTCACTGCACGGCATGACACACAATTGACGATGCGAGCGTGTGTGTGTGTGTGTGTGTGTGTGAGTGTGCATGTGTATGTGTGTGAGTATAGAAAGCTGACGAAATGAAAAGACAATCATCTGAAGAGAACGAACTGCATAACTGAAATTGAAGCTCTATTTTTCTGAAACTTTTGAGCAAGATTTTTACTCGTTTGTTCGGACAGCCTGCATTTTACAGCCATGCTTTATTGAAAGCACTTCGGTCACGTGGGTCTTAAATATTTTTTCAAGTTTACATGTAGTTAAGTAATTTGGTTATTAGATCTTCTGCCCTATATGTGCGCACTGCTGCCGGATAGCAGAATACCATAACAGGGTGCCCTCTGAAGGGCTTCCTCACAAGTACTACCTCACAAGCGCTCCCTCGAAAGGGCTCCCTTACAAGCACTCTCTCACAAAGGCTACCTCACAAACGCTCCCCCACAAGCGCTCCCTCACAGGAGCATCCCAACAAAGCAGCCCTAGGGTTATTCCTCCCCCACTGCCCTGGAGAGTTGGCCGTGTCTAGCTGCATCTCCTCAGCAGGAGGGAGGTGCTGCTCTGGGTGTTCCTCTCCTGCTGGGGGTGGTGGTAGGATGAGGAGTTCCAGGTTCCTCTCCTGCTGGGGGGGAGGTGTTGAGGTGTTCCAGGTTCCTCTCCTGTTGAGGATGGTGGTAGGATGAGCTGTTCTAGTTTACTCTCCTGCTGGGAGGGGTGAGGGGGGTGGAGGATGAGGTGGAGGGTAAAATGTAATTCTACCTTTTGCCGGAATTGTGATCAATTTTACGCCTTGACTGATGTTACAACATCGTTTTTGAATGAATTTAACATTGACATAATCGACACCAAAAAATTTCTTCAGGTTCTGAAAGAGAATTTTATTCGAAGAATGATCTGTTGGCTAGTTATACTTGTTTCAAAATTCCTCTTTTATTATCGGTTAATATTTAATCACTTCCTAATACATATACTACGTTGCGATAACAGTTTCATGAGAAGAATAATAGATAGCAAATAAAATGTACAAATATTTTTTCGGGACATTCCTGCACAAGGCTTACTTGTCGTCCTTGTCGAGAAACTATGAGCTATTTTTGATACTTTGACTAACTAGCTGGAAAATATTTTGAAAATATCCCTCACACCTAATTTTCGTTTATTAAAATGGCGGTATTGAAATTGAAGGTCACATACTCAATTTTCATTCTTTCAATAGCAGTACTGAAACTGAGGCCTGATACTCAATTTTTATTTTTGAAATAGGAATTTTACAATTGAAGGACTCTTCACTCACCTCTTCCATCTTGAAAGATCCCCTTTACAGGCCGGTTTTGACTGCTCACTGCAAGCAGCCTCTTCCAATACAAAGAATTATCACAGCTTACTACCTCAGAGCGGCGGCAGGCCTTGTACTTGGCATTCGAAGCGGTGCACAGCTCGCAATTTCCATAACTTCGGCAGAGCTCTGCACAAATCTTGGAGCTCGGACACGTGAAAACTGCAAATAAAACACGACCCCTCAGTGACAGAGATGCTCTCAATTTCTTCGCTGTGTCACTGAAAAATGACGTGGATTCTTTTTTGCCATGACGTCACTGGCGATATTTCTTTGCAGGGCTGCAGGCGAAGTGCTGCAATTCTTCTAAAAGAAAGGGAGAGGATGGAAGTCCATCTGTGTAACGCGACTTGAAAGGACGACATATCGGATCCGCGGTCCTACAGTCCGACTAGGTCTCCGACCAGAGACCTAGTCTTTGCGAAACTTGTCCCTCTCGAACGCTGTGTCGGTTGGGTGTGTCGGCCGGACACACTGCATTGGGACGCAAACCATTGGAATCCAAATGTTTTTTCGGGAAATGAACATTTCTATGCAGATGCTTTTTGAGTTTAGAAATGGCTACCTGAATTGTTCGACGTCTCATTTTGCTGACCAATGCTTTTTGATTTCCGTGAATGAAAGCAACTGCTCGGAAAATTTATGGAAATTCAAGTGAGTCCATTGTTCACTTTCGTCTAACTTTAGTTCAGTGTTGAGTTGAACTGAAATTCACCTCAGTTCAACTGAGCTGGATTGAAACTTCAGTTCAGTTAAATTGAGCTGAACCGAAACTTCAGTTCAGTTTCGAGAGTAGAGAGGAGTTTGGCTGATGACTTATTGATGTGACACGCAAGTAGGAACACGTCGCTGTGAGCTTGGGTGTGTCTAAAGTTCGAGTTCTGCTCCGCCATACTGCACTTAGTGGACACTATTGGATACTATAGGATAATGACGATACTATAGGATAATGACGATCCTATTGGATAATGACGATACTATATAGAATAATGACGATCCCATAGGATAATGACGATCCTATAGGATAATGACGATACTATATAGGATAATGACGAGCCTATAGGAGAATGACGATACTATAGGATAATGACGATACTATAGGATAATGACGATACTATAGGCGAATGACGATACCATAGGATAATGACGATACTATAGGATAATGACGATACTATAGGATAATGACGATACAATAGAATAATGACGATACTATAGGATAATGACGATACTATAGGATAATGACGATACTATAGGATAATGATGTTCCTATAGGATAATGACGAAACTATGGGATAATGACGATACTATAGGATAATGACGATACTATAGGATAATGACGATACTATAGAATAATGACGGTACTATAGGATAATGACGATTAATGACGTACTATAGGATAATGACGATTAATGACGTACTATAGGAGAATGACGATACCATAGGATAATGACGATACTATAGGATAATGACGACACTATTGGATAATGACGACATTCTATAGAAATGATCCTGTGGAGCATGGTCATGCACTATTGACTGCTTCTGAATTCTTACTGCACAGTGAGATGCTTCTCTTGTCCGCTGATGCAACGATTCATAAAAAATAAGAAAAATTAGCTAGGCAATTTTGAGAATATGTTTATTTTGTAAAGCATTTAAAATTAACGATAAATAACAGAACGAGGTTATGAAGCGTTACTTCAATTGAAAGACGTTAAGCATTCTGAAAGTAATCGAAATTGACGTTCACTAATAGTGTCTAACTTGACTGGATACATTGATTAAGAAAAGGAGAGGCTTTATGTCGTACTTGGGCAATTGTATCATTTTGGACACTGATCATTATTGTTAATAGTTAACAATAAACACTGATTAGTGTTGTATGAATTTAAAATCTTTAATTGGCATTGCTTGTAAAATAAATTAAGCGTCCGTATGAAGGAAGCTATTTAGAAATTTTTTTAGACTAGCCCAAAGTATGCACCTCTCACTACAGCTACGAAATTGTTTCGACAATTCAATTCCTTTTAAGGGAAGAATGGACTCGCTAATGAATGAAGAAATGAATATTCGAATACTATGTATTTTCCATCACAGTTGTAGCCTGGTTTATAGAACGAATTCCTACTACCAATTCCAAAGTTAACCCTTTTAAGATAGAACGATCAGCTCTCATGCAGGTCGGCGTTGTCCACACATCATGGAGAATTCTATCGTTTACTTGGATCTTAGTAATCGTTTACTTGGATCGTAGTAATCGTTTACTTGGATTGTAGTAATCGTTTACTTGGATTGTAGTAATCGCTTACTTGGATCGTTGTAATCGCTTACTTGGATCGTATTAAGCGTTTACTTCGATCGATCGTGGTCGTAGGAATGGCTGTCGCTTACAGGAACTTACAGTGCTCTAAAGTGGAAAAATTCTTCTAAGGAAGAGTTTAGTTGAGAGAATACATGAAATGTTTGCCTGTTGAGAGCTCGTAAACCTAAATTAGCATCACACACACTTATGAGCATAACCCACACTTATGAGCATCACACACACTTATGAGCATCACACACACTTATGAGCATCACACACACTTATGAGCCTCACACACACTTATGAGCATCATACACACTTATGAGCATCACACACACTTATGAGCATCACACACATTTATGAGCATCACAC